>VZRQ01004162.1:113611-136133 GCA_013397975.1 Machaerirhynchus nigripectus | reverse complement strand
TCATGGCGTGGCTTGCTTCTTTGTTGAAAATTGCTTTGCAGATCTTTTGGTTGTTTCTGTTTTCCTGTGTATGTTCTATTATTTTATGCCTCATTGGTAAATCCCTTAGAGCTACCTTTGGTTCTTTTTCAATAAGTGAAAAATGGGGAGATGTTGCAGTGCATTACGCCAGTTTCCACAGCCAGCAATATCATACTAGCCACTGCCGTGTCCCCACTCCACACCCCCCTGTATTTGGTTCTTCCCACAGAGGGTTCTGGGTTCCCCGATCCACCGTTGGCCCATGGTATTTGTCCCCTCCCACGCTGTCCTCCATTGGTCTGTACCCTTTTCCCGCCAGGATTCAAACCCCAAGTGCCTGTATCATTGGTGGTTTCATGTGTTCCCCTCCCACTCTTTAAGGGGTAAAACACTCTGGTAACGGCCCCTCAGGGCTCTTCTCATGACCTCCAAGTTCAGTAAAGTCCCTGCTGTTCCACGAGGGAGTCCCTGCATCTCGTCTATTCCTCCTTAGGTGCGCTGTCATCACTGGTGGGCTAGGCCGACCCTTGCCGGTGTTCCGCCAGCTTTCTGTGTACCCTTGCGAGCCAGCCTCCTTGCCCCTCCTGGGCAGGACGATGCTCGGTGCTGGGTCTGGCTGGACAGACAATGTTACAGCACTGCCCCAGATAGACCAGTCATGAGGTCCTGATGCAGCTTGCAACCACCGAAAAGCACACCAGCCTCCTGCTGTGGAAGACATCTAGGACTAATAGAATTCACAGTCATGAACTAAATGAACTCAGCCGTCATCTTGGAGGGATTGGGCCAGTGGCTATGGAAATTACCACTGTGCTTTTGTGTGTGTATGTATATATATATATATATATATATGTATATATATATATGTATATATATAGTTGGAAGGTATGGGATTTGGGCATGATATAGATTGCATAGAGTAAGTGATGGGTAGTGACCTGGTCCTGACCAGGACAGGGTTGATTTTTGCAGTAGTCAGGAGGGGCGTGGCTAGGACACACAGATTGTTCTGTACCACCTCATGTCATTTTTTTGGGATGGGGATGGGGAAGGGCTTCCTTCTGGTTCGGATGGCATGGTGGAAGGAGTAGTTGGGTATTGTTGGGGTTTCTGTGGGGGAGAGGTTTGAACAATCGTATGTGAGTCATTTTTTTTCTTGTACACTGATGTTAGTGTTGTTGCTGTTACTGTGCGTTGTCTTATTTCACTGCTGTTTTCAGTAAATTGTTCTTATTTCAGTCTCTGATCTTTATCTTTTGTGCCTCCAACTCTCTTCACCCTGCTGCAGGGGAGAAAGGGAGGGGGTGTGGTCTAGCAGTTTGAAGTGTTTCAGTGGGAACAGTGAATCGGGAAATACCATTCCTAAACCATGACAGTGTCCTTGGTATCAGATTCCTGTTTTTATCTTCCCTCCCTACTCAATTCTGTATATTGTTCCTTTGTCCTTTCACTGAAAAATGGAGAAACAATTTAAAAATAATATATAATAATTATAATTATATTATAATATATGTACTATTATATTTTATAACATTATATATAATATAAATAATAGAAAAATAATATATATTATATATATTGTATTATATACTATATAATGTTATAAATTGGCATACTCTGGAGGTTTGAGATCGTTTCAAATTATGGAAGTTTTGTTACTTTTTGAAGGACTGTTGGTGCCTAAGGAAATGGAATAGATCACAACAGAAATCAGTCTGAGATAAATTCAGTATCTCTCAAATGAGATTTTAGAATGAAAAAAGAGCACGTAGCTTTTCAATAATGCTTGCATCATTTTAAAAGAGATAATCTTCCTTAATCTCATGCTATTATTTGAGATAATTCTGAGCAAACCAGTGTCTGTTTCAGCATTTCAGTATTTCCTAAACAAAACTTCAGTTTTGAATATTTTTTTTATTATGTCTAAGCAAAAACTTCAGTGGTATCAGACAAAAATAATGATCTGTAAGATGCTCCACCTCCAATTCCAAAAGGTTTAACTACTTGAAATGCATGTTTCTTTGTTTGGTTTTAAAAAGGGAAATAAAATATCCTTTCTTGTCTTAGCTTTAAGGAATTTGTTAACACAATGTGAATAGCATGTGGTGATACAGAACGTATGCAGCTGATGAAAAACTGCGCTGACATCTGCAAATGCATATAGGAATTTTCCAGCACATTACAGTGGCTTGCATTAATTCTTGATTATGGCATCAAAAGCTAATGAAGTCAGAATTCACAGTTACTCTTAGACTTCATTGAAAGCCTACTATGCGTACTGAGCATTAAAAGATATTTTCAGTCTATGGATATAAATGAAAAATATTACTGATTGTAAGAGAGGACAGATTTTCATAAAAAATAACAGTTCTCTGTAAGTAAGTTCTTTAGGGGTAAAATTATATTAATTTTAAGTTAAATTAATATTAATTTTTAATTATTTAATTTTAAGTTAATCTAGGTTAAATCCAAGGCTGGTACTTTGAATTAAAAAGTAGAAAGAAGGAGGAACTTCTCTTATTCAGCATTTTTATAAATGAGATTATGCAAAAGTCTACATTTTGAGTAAATCCAGCAACTGTGCAAAGCCAAAACTTAAATTGTGGATGAATGTGTATAAACTTTAAGAAGCTCTTTTCAAGTATTTTTGCTCATATCATACAATTAAATGGAATTATCGCAGTTACTTTTATACCAATTCTGGAGCAGGTTAGTTCTAATATCTCTCATCGTGGCTCTCTTAATTCTGTTTCTGTCCATTTTTCACTTCTGGGCAAACTTGCCTTTTTTATCCTTTGTGATGGTGTTTTGCCATTACAGAGTTGCTTGGCCTGCTGGAGATTGAGCATTTGTTTAATGACTCAAGCAGTCAAACTGTTACTCATACCTTTCCTTTTGGTAATGAAAGTAGTGAAGTGATGCTGGTAGTTGTGTTGGACTAAAAGGAAGTAGATTCCTGTAGTAGACAAGGGTTTGTATACAATGTTCCTTTTAGTGCATGTAAAGCACTGTCTGAAAAAAGAAGCAAATACTATTTTACCTGGTATTGCCAATATACGGTAGGGGTTTCTCTTTTTAAAAACAACCAACCAACCAACCTCGCTTTCAGATAAGATTACATGTATAGAGAATCCCCCAGCCCTCATAATGGGTTAGGAATATGTGATTTGTGTACAGAATACTTGAAAAGAAAGCATTTCTGGTATATGGGCTGAAATATTTCAGAAGTTGTCCTGTGTGCCATGTATATGGTCAGTGCTGATTAACTTCTGGAATTTAAGATATCATGGGGTATCATGATATCATAAAGAAGGCTAGATAGCAACATCTTATGTTAGATTTTTCAGATTTTGTAGTGAGAAGAATTTCATAACTGTGTTTTAATCTCAACTTTCAGAAGCATCCCTTGTAAGCTCCTTCATCTTTCTTGCATTATTTCATTTGAATAACTCTATGCTCTTCAATTGTTTGGCATTTTCTGTCTAGGATGCTTTTCTTATTCTGCCTTTATTAAAAGTGATATTTGTTGTCTTCTGGGTGCATTTCAGTAATATCTGCTTTATCATAAAATCTTGATATAATCATTATAATATAATAAAATTTTCAGTGCTGTGACTAAGCTTGTCAAAAGTTTTACATATGCTGAGTAAGAATGCTGAGTGGCTTTGTATTACAGTAGACTCAGAGAATTAGTAGGTAAACTATCCATAGGTTTAGTCTCAGGGAAGGTGGTGTTAGAGAATAGGTATATTGTGTTCATTTTTAGCTACTGAAAATCATACTAGGTGTTTTTGAAGAGTTCTGTGTTCTAGCCAAGGTGTCAAAATTATGATCAACTTCCTGTGGTAACCTAAAGTAAGATCCTGTCATCAGCGGAGCAGGTTTTTTACAAGTCCTAAAATAGATAAAATCAGTTTGCAGGGTTGCTTTGAAAAAGTCCTCATATTCTTCAGTTATTTTGCAGTGGGTGTGCTGAAATTCATTAATTTGGTAGGGAAGAAGTCTGTATACAGGTCAGCATTTCAATATTATATTGCCAGATTTTGTGATTCTGGCTCGTAACCTACTGATACGTGACTGATAGTAATGAAAACAGTGATTATTATTTTTTACATATCTAGAAGTATCCTGCCTTAGGCCTGTGTAATTTTAAAGGCTTGAATAGTGCATACACTGCTTGTTTCAACATCAGAGGTGTCTACAATAAATTGTGTTGTGGCTGCTTTAATTAGCAACTAATATATACACTCATTTGTTCAGAATGGTAAGAAAATACTTTTTGACATAAAATGTTTCTCTGTCTTTCTAGATGAAGTGTTATCACAAAAAATACAGGTCAGCTACTCGTGATGTGATTTTTCGCCTTCAGTTTCACACTGGAGCTATTCAAGGACATGGCTTGGTGTTTGGCAAAGAAGATTTGGATAATGCCAACAAAGGTACTTGTCTTCTGTGGTTGGTTGAATGTGTGTATGTGTGGGCGTGCAAGCATGTGCATGTGATGATCTTCTTCAGCACCCATTTTCAAAAGGATTCTTACTCCTTTTTTTTTCCCCCTTCTTATTTTTGGGGAAAGGGAGACGGCTTTGAGTTAGTTAAAATGTAACACTGTTAAAACCCTAATGACAAGAAAAGCTCTTCAAGTGAGTTAACTTGTCAGAATAATTCAGATACTCCTACATAGTCCTTATCACCTTCCCTCACATTTATAAAAACGACAGACATTCTCTCTTAGTCGCCATTGAAGGAAATAAAATGAGCTAAATCATTCCCTTTTCTGGCTAGTGAAAACAGTCATGAAGTCTGATAATGTGCTTGTGGCATGGTCTGAGTCTTTTAATATGCTTCAGAATATCAAAGAATGGACACAAAGTTTTCAGACACACTTAAAAATGTGTCATACTAGTCCTCATATTTTCCAAATTATAACTTAAGTTTTATTATGTTTGTATCAGGATTGGAACTTCCTCAGCCTATGTTACTAGCAAACTAAAATCAAACATATTTTCCTGCAACGTAAAACATAAGGCTACCAAAAGTTTTGTGGTAAAGTATTGTGGTTTAGCCAATATGGGGAACAATTTTAATTTTCCTGGGTGTATTTTCTTTATAAGCCATGTCTGTCTAGAGAGGGGGTTAGGAGCATATCTTCTGCTTTTGACTGTTCTAGAAAGCAAGCAAAACTCCAGCTGGCATTTATGTGGTCTTTTCTGGAGAATGTGTGGCACAAAGATTGTGGCTTTTAAAAGCAGATCACTAAGCTGCAAGCGAGAAGGGAAGAGTGATGAGTGTACATGTGTAGATAGCTATAGAGAGTCCTGATTTCTGAGTGTTCTGAAACTGCTCTGCCGGGAAACATCTTGCTGAAATCCTATCCTTTGTTCTCAGATGACCGTTTCCCCGATTACAGCAAGGTGGAATTAGTGTTTTCAGGAACTCCAGAGAAAATTCAAGGTGAGCATAGAGAACCAAAAATATGCTTCATTTGAAAATAAATCATATTGAAATACGCATTTAAAAAAAATCATTTTTCCTCTTTTATTCCACTTCTCTTGTAAAAAATCTGAAATTTTAGTTTTTCATTAAAATATATTAGTTACTGGTTTAAATTTGAAAAAAATTAATAAAGACATTGCATTTATATCAGCATAGAAGTCACCAGATTTTGTTTTAAAGCTATACCAGAACAGCTGCTACAACTAGTAGAAAACATTTGTGTACCTGTGTAGAACATGGATAGTAGGGAGTTTGGCTCCCTAAGCATAAGTGACAGCAGTGGCCTATCCCATAACCTTTTCTGGATGTTGTTGTAATTGCTTGTTTGCAGTATTGAAGTTTGGACTGTCTTCAGTTTAGCATAAAGAGATACAGATATAGTTTTCTTGGAAATGCTTCTCCTTTGAAGTGGGCTTGTAGAATATTTTGCATGCTTCCAAAATTCTATTTTAATATGTTTAAGATTATGTGATAATTATTACTTACAGTAAGAACTTAAGATCTTACTTAAGATCATGCAGATCATTGCAGTTTAATTCTGTTAATGAATGTGTTCTTAGTCATTCTATGGTGTCCCAAAAAGTATGGATTCTGCCTGACACTGATTAAAAACCAAATACTCTTAGCTGTCTGTCTCATGCATATTCCCATTCAGTGTCCTCAGTGTCCTGTGAATTGCATGTTTTCCTCCTTTTTTTTTCCACTTGAGTTTGATAATTTAGAAAATTATGGCAGCAGCCACTAAGAAGTTGGATTCTGTCCAATTGAGCACAAAGATCTCACTTAGCCTGTTAGAAAGCTATAAAAGAAAACCAGTTTTATAAATGAATCTGTCTAGCTTGTTCTAAATGTTTCTGGATAGTAAATGCTTGAAGACAGGCCAGTTGACATGTCTAAAAAAGGACCAAGATTTTTTTCAAATTTCCCTTCCTTAGATGACAGATGAGAGGTGTGGATTTTTAAATAGGCTTTAAGCTGTTGGAAAGTAAGGCTCTAAGTAACTGGATATTTGTATTCAATTGCTGTCTGAGGAATTAACTGGCTAGGAAGAGCAGCTTGCCTTTGTTACTGAACAAGTTCTATTTCTTTAAGAACAAGTCTATGCAGCAGTCTGGGAAGATGTTGAAAAATTCTTTAACTTCAGCACAATAGTATATGATCCCTATATTTGTGGTTAATGTTTAGTTTTGTGCCATACAGTGCTTAGTACAAGTACCAGAGATTAATGTGACCTTGTGTTAATTCTCTACATCTGTGACTAACAAGTCTTGTGCCAGCTAATGCTTCCTTATTTACTTATATTAGTGATTAATATGTACTAGCAGAGATAGTAGTTTTGAGAACAAGGATCATCTATTAGAACAAAGAATGATAAGAGAAGTACATTACGACCTCACCACATGTTTGAAATACTCTCAAAGAGAAAAGATTAATCAGAAAATCTGGAACCATATCCAGATAAGTCCACGGAAATAATTAGCATATATGCATGTATTCAGGAAACATGATGAGTATGTATTTGTTTCAGGAATATAACCTGTTCTGTTAGGTTACTGGGGATACATGCTTTGAGGAGAAATCCCCATGCAGCCAACGCTGCTAGTAATGTTGGCTTTCTAACCTATGAATTGGTTGGAGAGTTTATTTCCTGTGACACCTTGGTGACACCTTGAAATACTTATTTACAATTTCTGCAAAATGACTTTTCCACATCTGAAAATACCATAGAATTCTAGAATAACTACAGAGTATCTCTAGTCCATCCTCCTGCTGAAACCAGGCTCATTTGTGAGATCAGACCAGCTTGCCAAAGCTTCATCCAGTCAAATAATGAAAAACTTCAAGGATAAAGACGTCACAGCCTCAATGGGTGGGCTATTTCAATGTCTGACTGTCCTCACAGTGGAATTATTTTTTCCTTATATTGACTCTAAATTTATCTAGGTTCAAGTTTTGCCTGTTTATTGTCCTTCTGCCTTGCTCCAACCTGATTGTCTCCTCTACGGCCTATAGGAGGCTGCTGTCGGGTCCTTGTCAAGACCATCTAATCTCCAGACTGAAGAAGCCCTGATCCCTCAGCCTTTCCTCACAGCAAAAGTCTTTCAGTCCTGACCACCCTGGTCATGCTCCCCTGAATTTGCTTCACTTTATTAATATAATTCTTGTATTCTATAGCTTGAAACTGGACACAATATTCTAGAACATAACTGATCGTGACGTTTTTAAGAAAGAATGCAGTTTCCAAGAACATAAGATCCCTGAATATTTAATAATAAAGTTTCATAAATCTGCCTTGTGACAAATGTCATCATAGAAACTCTCTACAGATGGCTTTTTCCAGGCTGCACATAAAGGTACAGGACCATAGCATTCTTGTCCTAATTGTAAGTGTTTTTGTTTTAAAAGTCACAGCATGTCCATAATACTGTTACTTTAGATGAGTTTACAGTAGGACTGGCTTCTGTAGACACAGCCAAAGGTTTGATAACTGAGGATTTCTTTGTTCCCTAATCTAGACAGAAGAGAAAAACAGACTGTTTGATTTGTATCAGTATCAAAGCCAATTCCAAAGTCATGAATTCTTGATGCCTTGCATCAAGTGCTTTGACTCAAGTGCTTTGCATTTGAATCACTGGACTATACCTAAATTCCTCACTGTATCCATTTAAAACCTGAACAATATTTAATGCCTTGTTAAGGGCACAAAAACATGGGATACTGCTGACAATTCCGGGTATGTTTGGCAGAGCATACTTAAACACAGCAAAACACATTGAAAGCCAGCTGTCTAGTCTCAAATTCTGCTGAGCTGCCACCTTGGAGGAACTGGAAGGGACAGGAAGTCACAGTTTTCAGCTCTCCCTCTTCATCCTTAGTGATAAATTGCTCTGGTGTCAGAATGATAATCTGTATGAATCAGAATGAAATCTGTAACAAAGTCTAATTTTATCATTCCTTTAGAACCATCTTCTTATACTCATGGTTTCATTCTCAAAAGCTCTTTATCATGTCTGACCCACTATGGCTGGGTGGATCATCTGTGTTAGTTGTGTTTAGGGACTGATCCAGATTATCAGCCTACATCATAATCAAAAATCTAAAGATAAAATTCTCTGAATAATAGATTAGGCTTTTTTAAAAAAATGTTTTATTTAACCTTTCTTCCCTTCTTGCTGCTTCTTACATTTTGGAATAGGGTGTTGCCATTCAGGGGCAAACATCTGTCAGAAGGCTACATATATACATTTGTGTCTTTAATTACATATGTGACTGATAAGTTTTGGTCTCAAACGTGTTTCATTTTAGGATGTGAACACCTTCAGAATGATCATGGAGTAATAGTTGATTACAATACATCAGACCCACTAATACGCTGGGATTCATATGAAAATATGAGCCCTGATGGGGAAGGTGAGTAATTTTGTCACATTAGACCAAGGCAAAACTTTTTTTGCAACTGTTCCAGAGTGTTTGAAAGAAGAAAGGAGACCTCATTTGCTTGAAGCTAATGCCACTTCACTGATGTGTGAAGTAGCTGTCTACCCTTCCCTATTTAGCATTAGTGGTTCTAATTCAGGAAAGAAAGCTGTAGTAGTTAAATGAGATCCCTGTCAATACACAGAATGAACTGAGACACAACTGATTGATACAAGTTACTTTATTACTTGTAAATTTGCCTGAAGACTTTCTGTTCAAAAGTTTCTAGCTGGGATTCCAATACAGAGTTTTAAGAACAACGAAACTATATGGTGAGTTTGTAGCTTTGGGTTACTATGTATCTGGAATATTTCAGAAGGTGCACTCGGCTATTAATTAACAAACAGTAAAGGATGTGTCTATTTGCATATCTCCATAAATGTACCTGTTTTCAGTTTTTTTAGATTTTCTTTTTCTGTAATCAGATGGCACGTACAAAAGATTAAAACCTCCAGTAGGTGCCTTCAGATTCTGACTCCAGTGTGAATGCTCTCTTGATAGTTTGCTTGAGTTAATGCTGTGCTTTTAATGGATGTAGTTTTCATGTAAGGACTCAGAATGTTACACCTGTGACTGCACGCCTCAGTGCACATGCAAGCCCGACATTGTTGAAAGTAAAAACATGAGATAAGGTATTGAATGGATGCCAAAGTTCTTGTTTTTACAACTTGCCTGTTAGGAAATGAGAGACACACAAAGCTAGGATACTTAATTAGCTGCTCTCTAGGTTCAGTTTCAATTGATTTTTATAATCTGGATTTAGCATTGACCATCTAGTGACCACATCAGTGGGGGCAGAAGCTTACTGGGAGCTTGATCTTCTTCCACTGCCTCACTCTTGTAATAGGAGTATTTCCTAATGCACCACGGACTCCAATCTGCAGAAAACTGGGGGAATATAGAGGATGGAAAGAGGACAGTCATTGCATGTGGCAGTTAGAGCACTCCACTGGGAGTCATCAGAGCTGGATGAGACTGTGCAGTGTTTCTTAGGAGTAACATCAGAGAGACTGAATCTTGACTGGAGGTGATGTCTTAATTCCTACCCATGATGTTTCCATATAATTTATGATTTCTTTCCCTTCCTCCCCCTGCCATCTTCTCCCACTTCCTTTGTATATACCTAGCCCTCAACAACCAGTGCATTGATGTCAAGTATTTTGTAATTGCTGAGATTGATTGGCTAGATGGATTTGACCTTCCCATCCTCATGCATTGCATTGTAGGTAACTACAACAGTACAGGAAGTTGAAAGCAGAGATGAGCGTGCAGGCAGTACTCTGACGCTGCGTGGGGTCGGTGGAAAGAGTGCGGTGTCCTTCCTGAGAAGCGTCCCTTAGCCACTCGGTTGGTGCAGCGAAAGCACACTAACACACCCATGCAGGTGGAGGCACGCTGACACACACACACACACACACAAAAGCAGGATCGCTCTCTAGCGTCGCCAGAGACAAAAAGGCAGGAGGGATCCTTCGTATGGTATTCCACAGGGGTTTATTGCAGCCATGCCATGAAGGGCTCAGGAATGAAGAATTTTGAACAAAGGAAGGTTTGGGTTTATATACAGGGGCGAAGAAAGCATCAGGGACCAATGAACTGAGGGCACAAGGGTGGAGAGAAGGTAGAGTGACATAACTGTAACCAGTGGGAAGAGGCAAGGGGTGGATCAGTGGAACCCAAAACCAATGGGGTGTTGAGGATGGGAGAACTTACTGTAACAAAGGCTTGTAAGGGGTAATAGGGGTGTGCCAACCGAGAAAGATTAACATAATACAGCAAGGTCTGATGGGGAATTCACCATCACCTAAAGGGTGACTTCAGACCTCTGAGCTGTCCCACCAGCACACTCACACCACTTTAGGGCTCTTTGGCTCATCGGTCACTCCTGCTGCACGCTCAACTGCCACAGCAGTACTCTGTTGGAAGATACAGAATTGTATGCTGCTCATATCTTTGATAAGATTTGGTCAGAGACCATTCACAAGTACAATTAGCTTGTTTGCCTGCTATTCAGAAGTCACATGTGCCATTTAATAAGTATTTATATCTAATTTGTGTGCAGGATACTTTTTTTAATTACCTGAGATAGAACAGAAATATGATGTGATAGCAGAGATATTGAGAATTTCATAGTAAGTCTGCAAAAAAAATCACTTGAGTTTAAACTAGAAAATATACCATAAGAGTAGATGTTACCAGTTACTCTTTTCTCAAGTAAATATTTATGAGGCAGACTGTTACCCTATGATATTGAATAAGGGAATTGCAGGCAGAGCAATGTCTCTGCATAGGCTAGGCAAAAGATCACGAGGAGCTAAAGCAAATACACAGACGACAGCTGTATTTTTCTCTTAAGGATGGGGTTTGTAGTTAACACAAGTTTGAGCTCAGTCTGCTGCTTAAGGTAAATATAGTGCAGTTAGGTCATCTTCTGTGTAAGATCGGTAAACACCAAGACAAGCTTCTCTTTATGGTTTGTGCAGATGTTCAGTATCATTCTTGTGCATTAAAAATGTGTAATGCATCCTAATTTTCACTTCAGGTGAGAGACCACTAAGAGGAGATGCTGATTCCACATCCAGAATGCGATCAAAGTCAAAAACCTTAGACTATGCGGCCTTTAGCTATAATCGTGAAGTCTGAGAGAGAATCTTTTCTGTACTTCAGAAAATATTAAGGTGCAAGACATGGTGCATTCGAAAGTGCGTAACAGTGGTGGTATGTTTAAGGTGCAGGGAAATCTCATACAGAGCGCCTTTTTCAGTTCTACTTTACATTAAGTTAAACCCCTAGTCTTATGTAGCAACTGGTCTTCATGGTTTTACTTGTACCTGTTTTCCCACAGGAATTTCAGTAGGAATAGTTCAAGATGTTAGTGTGACATATGATTCTTATATTACAGTTATAAATCTTTTTGTTAATTACAAAAAATGTGGGCCTATGAAATTCCTTACCAAGGTGATCAGGAAGGCTACAGCAGAGACTTGTGAACAAGAGTTGCTTTGTAGGTAAATGTGTGTGGAATGGCTATTTCCAAGTTGGTATGTTAAAATAGAAATTAGAAGTGAATAAGACGGTAGTATCTCTTTTGAAACTGTGCAACCATTTGGCTTTATAACCAAAAGAACAAAACATGGGAAGACATGATAAAGGAAAAATATACCCAGAGGCTCTTGATTTGCTGGCATGATACAATATTACAGACATAATATTACAGACATAAGCAGTAGCCTTTTAAATGATCTTGAACCCTTTTTAAATAAGATTGTGAACATAGGTGTTGAATATAGCCAGGCTATGGACAGTTTGCTATCTGAATTAAGTTCCTTATCCTTCATTCTTAATATTCTTAAGGAATTTTGACAATTGGAAAGCAATAAATTATTTGCATTTCTTCTCATAAATACTGTTTCTTTTCATATCCCTTGGTAAGTGGTCCTCCATAATGGAAAATAAATTCCTAATTTTCAATTTGTATCAGATTTCCTCCTCCTTGAGCAGTGCATTAGCACAGAGACTTCTGTTAAACTGATTTAAAGGTATGCAATTAAGTGTAGGATTTGGAACCAGAAGAATCAGATCTTTTTTCTGCCTTGTAGAAGTCTGACATAGCTGCCATTGCTTTTCCTGTGGTTTTGAAGTCAGGAAGAACTTTTGTGATAGAAAGAAACAGAAATTACTTTTGATCTTTCTGAGCACTCTTATTTTTTTCTTTGAAGTATCACTTATCATACAATAGCTACTTATGGATTTACAAAAGGTTGTTCATTTGCTGCAAAATAGCAAGATATAATACCTGTGGCCACATGTGTACTGTCTTCCAAAATCTCTCTCTAATATGACATGACAAGTGGTTTTGAGAAAAGCTCCCCCAACTCCAAACCACAGGGATTGAGGTAAATGGTAAAGGTTTGACTTGTCTTTTGTTGAGGTTTTTTTTTCAGTTCTCAGTGATAATTTCCAGGATTATTACTTGGCATAGTGCATAATTCTTAAATACTTCCCTCCTGCTGAAAATGCAAGTATTTTTTGAATAGGAACCACTAGTTTATGTGAAACCTGCTAGTGGATCCTGGTACAAGCCTGGTCTCTGAGGTGTTCTGAAAATTAAATCAGATTAAAAAAAGAGATTAAAATAAAAATGTATTAAATATATATATATTGCTAAAGAACATAAACTGATTTTCATAGAAAGGGTGAATTATTGAAAGGATGGATGAATGCTGCTCTTCCTTTTGCACTGTCTGACTGCTTTATCTCAGGTCTATTCTAAGTATCCTGATAGCACGCTAAAATTATTCTAGAGAGAAAATGCCATTTGTGTGTGCAGCTTTCAGTTGGTTGAGATACAGGATTTTAATTTTTTTTTTTAATGAAGAAAACTGGTAAACCCAGAGTTTATTGTTGGCCAAAACAGTATTTGTTTTTGTTCAACTCAATTCAGTGGATTGGCAACAGAAATGCACATGGTTCTTGTTCAGTGTTCCATTTTAAGACATTTCACTCATTTTATCAACCGCTAAATCCCTCTGCACTCTTTTGTCTTCCAGCTCTACAGTCTGTGGAAAGAGGAGCACGTGTTCATGTTAGAAATTGCTTGAAATGACAAATGAAGGACTTAGATTAAGTCTTTACAGGGCAGATACTTAAGTTTCTTTCTCAATAAAGACTTGCTGTTTGCTTCCTAGCAAAGTATGTTTGCTTGCTCAGCAGTGTTTGACAATTAGAACAGAAACAGCTTTGGCAAAAAAATGATGTTTTTAATTTAATCCAAATAGGGTAGGGCTGAGTGAATCCAAATTCCTAAATCTCAAGAGTGTTGCTTTCCAAATTTTCTAGCCTTCTGTAACTGTAATCAACAATAATCAGTCAAAATGTGCCAAATATTTATAAATTGGTTTGCTCCTGCTTTTTTTCTTCTCATAAAGGAAAGTATCTGAGAAGTGTCTCCGTGTGCGCAGTAAATGTTTCCATGGAGGCAGTAAATAACCAACATTCTGGTATGCACCCATGTCATGTGATGAGATGGGGTGTTTGACCTTTACTGAGTTTTTTTTTTCTCCTCTTCAACCCAAAGTAAATAGCTATTCAGTAGGGAGGTGCCCTCTTATGTTGTTAAACACTTATTCTTCCAAGAGGACCCCTTCAATATTGCAAAACTCAAAGGCTGAGGCAAAACTGCTTGGTTTTGGTACCTTAACAGGAATGCAGATGACTACCAAAGAAAACGGCAGCTTTAATGCCATTTCTGGTGAGTGAAGCTGAAGAACAAATTCTTAGTGAATAAATGTTAATTTCAGTTTTTAGTCACCAGTTGGATGCAGTGTTCTTTGAGACAAAGTGAAATTTTGTAGAAGGTAGGGATAAAAGGTGTCCTCTAACAATTCTCCTCTATTTGACAGTAAAAACAGAGAAGCCTATAGTAGATAGACAAATTTACACTATAAAATGCTGCCAGCTTGAAACAGTATCTGAAATATTGTGGAGTGCCTGCTTTTAATTGATTTTTCTCTGAGGAAACTTAGTTCTTCTATTTCTTGAAGTTTTGTATGTTCTTTAATAGATATAATTTAATTCTAGTTAGTCCACTTACTCATGAAGCTGACAAAGAGTTAGAGAAAAAGTAATATAAAATGGTTTCTTTTGTATGTTAGAAACATTGAATGCAAACATAGGATTACAAGGTTTCATTTCTAAGTGTGCAGAAGTAGGCAATTATCTTTTTCCCTCTTCATTAATACAGTATTAATTGTAACAGTACTGTGGCTAAATTTTTTGTTACCTCATTATGTTAAGGAGTAAATATAATTTCACCCAGATGTTTTTGAGATTGTGCTTGATAAGCTGAGATTGATCTGGAATGTATTTTCTCTGGACTCATGCTTTGGGGATTTGGGATTTTTGGTTGTGTTTGATTTTGGGGGTTTTTTTTGTTAGAAAGAAAATTACTATAGTATTTTGGATAGGTTGGATAGGATCCAACAGTTAAGTGCAGCCAGGGGCCAGACTTTCAAAGGATTTACTGATTCAAAGTTATTTTTTTGTCTCTTTTAGGAATATGTCTTAAGATATACTGAATGCTTCATTGAAAGTCTTGCGTGTTTACTTAAGTGCTAAGCTGAGCTCCAGAAGTTGGTCTGTCCAGATCTATTGAGAGTTTTTTCCTTTTACCCAAACATATAAGTGCATTGATAAGACAGTGTCTGAAGTGAGAAATTATGTGCATTTTCTTAGTGCCCTGAGACAGTGATTTTATTAGGTATCATTTGTCACTTCTGCTGAGTTTAATCTTATAGATAAGAGAATCTCCTCCAAAATGCTAAGAGCCAAAGAGGAACAGTTATACCTAACCTAAATATTGAAAGTCTTATGTTTGAAGATAAGAAGAGATTAGAACCAGGGTTCCCTAGGCCCCTGGATTTTTCCATGAACCTCCTGCCTCTCACTACCTGTACTTCCATTTCTGGGCACACTTACCTCCACAGCCCTTGGTATCAATGTTTTTAACAGTGCACAGATTTATCTGAAGCACAGGTTGCACCTGTCAAATACTTCCAAGCTGCTGCAGAGCCAATTTCTTGCTTTCAAAAGAAAAAATTAATTTTAATGTCCTCCAGTTTATTTCTGTCCTGTCTCAATAATAGGCAGTGTTGTTATCCCAAGAATTTATTCACTAGACCTTTGTCAAAAGCTTTCATTACACTTTTAAACCCAAAGACCATAGGGTGAAATTTCAGTGGTTTAATAGATGTTAATGTAATTTATGGTACGTTTAACTCTGCAGTTCTACTTTCATAAGACTGTGTAAAAGAATTCTCTCTTCAGCATGGTAGATTCAGACAGTAGAAACTAGGAGGAAGGTAACACACGTGACTGTGACTACCATTATCTTAGGGGCCATGTAACACAGCTTTTTCAACCAAGTCTATCTTTGCCCAGCTTACACGTTTTTTTCAGCAGGTTTGTATTTATCTCTTACTATGTGCCTGTTTCTTAGTCATGTCAGCTACAATCTATGGTTGTTAATGTTTGTCCAAATCAATCTCTCTTCCCATGTACAGATATAACAGGAGAAGCCTCCTCACCCAATCTTACAACCTGTTTAATGGACTAGGTTGAATAAAAAGCTCCAAGAGGCAAGCCTCTGCCACAGGTGTTTTCCTTCCCTGCACCTGCTTCCTGAACAACTCTTCCTCCTTTTGAAGGCAATAGGGCATCCCACCTGTTTAGCTTCATTAGACAAGGAAAAATAACCTTGATGTTACAGGTACTGGATATATTTTGACACCTTACTTGCTCGGGAGTAAAATTAGCATGGCAGCATCAGAAATTTAAAAAGTGTAAGGAAGAAACAATCCAAAATGCCTTACTACAAATTAGGATTTGGTTCTTGTTTGTTCCCTGACTGTCCTAAGACCAGAAGGAGAAGCAATTACGTCCCCACCCTGTGTCTGCACCAAAGCATGCATACACTGACCTACCTTATGCATCACATATATGTGTTTACTCTAGTAAACAAAGGAAATGTGAATAGAGGGCACTATCAGTCATGTTGCCATTTATATGTGATGTAAGAGGTCATAGAATCATTGCATGTGCATGCATGAGCTTGAGTTAAGATACCAAATTCATTATGATTGCCAGATGACAAATCTCTGGGAAGACTTACAGAACAAGAGACAGCATAAAATTCATTGGAGTTTCTTGGGTTTTTTAGGCCACCATGAAGCAATAGCAATCCTTTTTCTGGTGAATCCTGAAGTAATCATGTTGTTCTGATTGGGCGTAATTTCTGCCCTTTTGCTGGTCTTTTAACATCATGTACCTTTCCTTTTTTTTGCTTGACTTCTTTCCAGTGACTCTCTTGGTCCTGCTTGGTGGTTTCAGCTGGCCACTGCAACACTCCCTTTATAAGATGATTTTGTGGTGTTCACCGTTTTCTCCCCATTGGCAATTATGTTCTGTTGATTAGAAAGGCCTGATAAGTTTCCGGTTACAGCTTGTTCAAAATGTGTTTTTTTCTTATGAAGGTGCTTTGATCAGGAAGGCTTAGTTCTATGACAAGTACTGGTTTTTGAAGGAGGGCTCTTTCAGTAAATTTATCATGCTGGGATTTATTTGGACTATCTTATAACTGTCCATTTTTTTCAGTGTCTGGGACACTGGTTAATTAAACAATATGTGTTAAGTTTCTGCCATTGAATACATATGACAGATACTGAAGAACTGAGAACTTTTCCTGGAAAGGTTTCTGCAGGAAACATCTTCTGCAAATAGTGATATGTAGAGAGGTTTTTTTTCTCCTTGCATGTGTTTCCAAGATGACATTACTACATGCACAACCACCTCATATATGTGCTGGTGGGTTTTTTTCTTGATTTTGGAAAAGAGCATAGTAAAAGACTAACCCTCCTAAGTCTCACAGCTTTAGATTTTAATGTCTGAATTTTGAAGAAGTGCCTGTTATATTCAGTAGTCTGTACAGAGTGAAGCTTAATACTCTGTAAGTGTTCTTTTAGCACTATAGACCACACACACTTCTGATACTAAATTGTTGTTGAATAAATTCCCCCAAACCAGATTATATTTTTTTAAGTGACCAACAGAAGAATTTTAGCTGTACAAATAACATTAACATCTTTTAGAGTAGTCAGTTCTAGTGCTTTGCTTGTTTTTTAGTGGTAAGGGAAGCTTTGCTAAAGATAGTGCAATTTGTTATCCATGGACTGATGCCAGAAAGCTGTCCTGGGCATCTCTATCCCTGCTCCAGCAGTTTCACTCATTAAGTGTTAAAGATTTATCTGTGATCTCTTCTGTTTAGGGCCTAAGTTCTTTCCAAAGATTTCCCTGGACATCAGAAAGCTTTGGATCAGACTGGTAATCAATAGAGAGATGATGGGTGAGAGATGGGGTAGAATGCAGGTCTACCTGCATATTTATCATACCTCCTCTAGATTCTGCTGTAAAACATGGACAGGAATCTAAATGCTGAAGAAGAGCAGTAGTTCAAACTCCTTCCAGACTAAATAGATGGAGGCAACTTCCAGTGAGCAGAGGGAATTTTTTTTGTCAGAACCCAATCCTATTTCTTGTTGTGGACACACTCTCTCCATCTGTGAAAGTAAAAGTTGCTTACATTGTTTATATTTTCTTTGTTCCTGGAGTCCCAGGTAGAAGGATCTGTGCAGTTTCTGAGATGTCCCAGAGCAGTGAGCTCTCTCTCAAGTAGTATGGGCTGGATACTGTTTTTCTCTATCTTACTCTGGACCTTGAAGAATGTTGCCTAAACTGTTACCCATTTAAGAAACTTGTTAAATTTTTGAAGTTCATCCAAAGTTTCAGTGTCAGGCTACTCCCTGTATTCCTTTCAGTAAATACACATAAAATATTCTTTGTGTGAAGTACTTTTGTTCTTAAGTCATTTAGGTACAGTATAAATTTTCCACCAAATATACATAATTTGTTATGTTAGTATATGCTTGTGTTGAATGTGTGTAGATCATCTTCATTTTTTTTTTACAAGAAGTAAATACTATAATTATTATCATATCATATATCATATTATTATATGGTTACCCATATTGCTTCTACTATTGCTCTATTACTTGAAAATAAATTACAAGTCTTTTGAGTCCCAGTGCAAAATCCTTTAAATTCAACTAATGAGTTGGGAAATCAGAGTTCTGCTAAACATATGGGTGCTTGAACTTCCCTTTTTGATATGTGTACTTCTTTAGAAACATCTGAAGATCAATTTATTGTGCCATACAGTGGTGGAGCAATTTTATTACAAATTTCAGTACTGTGGAACTACATGCTCCATACTTTAAAAAAGGAGTAAATTCATTAGCTTGACCTTTTAGACAGCCACTTCAAGCCTTTTGATTGTGATTCTGTACAGTTTTCAGCAACCATGTAGAGTCATCAGTGTTTTTCTGGCGCTTTATTTTTAACGACCATAACTAATTTTTGCTGAGAGCCTAGCAGTGTAGTAAGAGAAATGCCACGATTCATGGTGCGTGTGCTGTTTCAGCTGTTAGGAAGAATAATCATGAATTCTGAATGTCAGCATTTGGAGTATGCACTTGCAAATTATTGAAGTGTTCCTGAAGATGGGCTTTGTTTTTGATAGGAACGAAGGGAGATAGTTCCACGTAGTTTAGTGACTTTGAAATACCCTTAAACTTTACTTAGTGTTTTGTACTTGTGGCAATGTTTCTGTACTGCGATGTTGTTCTTTTGCTGGTTATCCAAGCACAAGGTACTTCAAGTTAAGTCTTTGCTTAAAGTAAGTGAGAAAAGTTTGCAGAAGTAGAATCAAAATGACACAATAGCGTCTGTATATTGGGTGACAGTTGTAAATGTATCAGTCTATTCTTTTTGGATCATGGAACAATTATTATTTTCTTTTGATCCCAGGTGGGCAAAAGTGGGATAATAAATTACAATAGTATTCTAAGGATGAGTCTGTACTGGCTGACACTGCCTGTGTTCCGTACTGGCTGGACAGCAGCTAGCCTCTGGTCTAGAAGCTTGTACTTCGTGAAGCAGTTTTTTCTTGCTCCAGTGTACTTGTAAAAACGTTAAAGTACAAACGTGATCCTTTTGTCTTGGAAATTCATCTTAACCTTTGCAGAGATAAAGGTTTTGTGGGGTCTTGGATGTCCTCTTTTCTGGTTCTTGAAAGAGTCAAGGTTTAAGGACTACGTGTGATCCTGTGTGTTCTACTTGCTGGCATTTTGCTGACAGCAATTCCGTCAGTTGTTTTCCTTTTAGAGTGTTTGTTCATTTTTTGTTTTTGTGATAACATGCCTTGTTTTCTTTAGCCTCCTTTATTTTTCTATTATACTTAGGGACTTGCAAAACCTAGCAAACCAAACAGTTTCCTGATGATTTAGGTAATGTTGTCGGGCATGCCCTCAGCCGGAGGGGATGCAGCGTCCTTCCTGCAGACGTCTGGGGATGTCTTAGCTGGGCTGCTGTAGGTGATATCCGGTGCTGGCTCCTTGTAAGAGGAGGCGTGTCCCAACCTGCTAGATGTGATAGCTAGCATCGCCCAGAGGTAAAGAAGAGAGAGAGGTCTCTGTGTGAGTTCCAGGACCTTTATTGCTCTGAAGGGTCCAGGGACAAAGATGAGGAAAATGGAGGGGTCGAGGGTTCCTATACTAGGAGAGATAGGGGAAGGTAAAAGGAAAACAACCAATGGGGTGCAACAAAAGGGGTGGAACTTTTAGAACAATAACCAATGGGTTATTGGGTTATTGGGTTATGGGTTATGTTATGGGATAACATAAATGCGGGAGTTAGGGCAGGGAGCCAGTGGGGTATTGAACTTGACAGAACATTCTAGAGAGGGGTGGCAGCCTGAGACTTGGGTTCCACCCAGGGACCCACCCTCAAATCCCTCTTTGGATCCGCCCTCATCCAGCCATTGGAGGGCTAGAGTCTCATGGGCATTTGAATGCCACAGCCCACTAGTGGGCTGGGCCACTGCGACATCTCCCCCATTTTTGTTTAGAAACAGAAGGTTCATTATAAATTTTAACAGAAATTTCTTAAGACAACTGAAAAGGAACAAAACAAGAAAAATGAGTAGAACAATCGAAAGAATGTCCTTAATGATAGAGGCCACCCAATCCAAAAATCCCCATTTATCCAGGAGTCCTCCAAACCAGTCACTGGCATCTCTTTTTAAGTCCTTCAGTTGGTCTTGGATTTTTTGATGGTGGTATGGATGCTTTGACTGTGCGATGACAAGTTAAGACAGCATAGCCCTTCAAAATCTTTGCAGCCATGGCCATGAGCTAACACTAGAAAGTTAATTGCAGTCCTGTTCTGGAGCGTGGCTTGCCTGGTGGTTTCCTTGTCTTGGAGGAGTTGGCTCAATGCACTTGATGTTAAGTTTGCCTGTTTCCCTAGCCAGCATTCTATATGGCCGATTTCTCTTAAGGCCTGGGCAGCTGCCACCCAGGGAAGGAGTAGTGACGCAATGGCCTTGTGTGAGACCAATCATTAATGTCGCTATTGCAATTTTCATCTTAATTGCTGAGACGATCTTTTTTGGCAGGCCAATTTCATTCTGTTTCTCCAGTAGGCAATTTGGGTCTTGTTTGGTGCTAGTAGGGAAAGATGGCCAAGTGTACATGGCCCTCCTCGAAGACAGGAGGGGATTCCTGCCCATGCCCTATCTCCACAAATAAGGAAGTTGCTTCACTGGAGTGTTCTGGGCTTATCCGTGGAGGAGGACAGTGTGCTGGTGGTAAGATTGCACCAATGTTTGGAATTGTAAATTGTGCTAGAGGGCTTGATGACATGGTAATTGCCCTTCTTGGCCCCTTTGTAGAAGAAGCTAATGCAATAAGGGGCCAGGGAGGACCTCAACAGCTCAAATTCCTGGAGCTCCTCTGGTGCATGCATGCGGGTTCTTGCCCACGCATCCTATTGGTCCAGCGGACTAGGTGGAGCTGGCTTCCTCTTTGGAGCGGGGTAGTTAGATGGCGAGAATGGAATCCCTACCAGGCAAGTGGAGAGTGGGTCTTTTATGTTGGGTACTGACAGACATATGTGATCCTGGCCAATGGCTTGGGCCAGGGTGACCCACACATTGGCCTTTGGCTGGGGAACCTTGGTACTATCAAGGTGAATAAGCAGACCATCAGATGGACGGAGGCCATGCTCGTGGGTGGGTAGGCCATCTCTGAATGCAGCACAGAGGCTGTGGCTTGGAAAGTCAGGTGCTGGGTGAAGCAGTAGAGATCCCAGCTAAGGCAGCCAAGGAATCCGGTCCGGAGTCTGGGAAATACCGGTCTGTAGCAAAGAAGCAGGAAGTCAGGGGCAGTAATGGGACTGAACCATCTGCCGCCCCAGTTAAACGCAAGAGTAGAAGGAAACAGAAGACTACTAAAAGGATCAAGAACTTAAAATGGCCCGTGGAGTGCCTGCCGCCAGACTGTTCCACCTCTCAGCATCATCACCAGCAGCACTCAGGAAACAGTCGGAAGAATACAAAATGGCCCCGTGTAGCATAAAGTGCTAAGCCGTCCCGCCCTGTCCTGCCTGCTCCCCTGAAGCCTCAGGTGATGACCAGGGTAACGCAAACAGAAAGCAGAGACAATTCCTACCACAGACCCCGACCATTCATCTCGCCGCCAGATTCACAGATGGCTAAATCACGTTTGTGGCACCCCTCCAAGATTTACCCCCCTTTTCCCCTGTGTTATCCCCCAACCCTGCATCCCCATTCCCCTGTTCCCTTGTCACCCCTCCCCTTCTCCGAGACCTTACTCCCTCAGGTTGCTTACCCACCAGTTCACACCTCCAGCCCTTTATTCTACCCTTCCAGCAGCCACACCCTCTAATACCTCTGTTTGGTTACAACCCTTTTAATTGCAACCCTTTTAATAATGTGATTTTGAGTCCCACCAGAAGCACCCACCAGAGCTACAGGTTTCCATGGGGCCCAGTGCTTGTCACACCGCCAGCCTCTGGATACCCGTGGTACCACTCGCAGTGGAAGCCTGGACTGTGT
>VZRQ01004162.1:4428-113527 GCA_013397975.1 Machaerirhynchus nigripectus | reverse complement strand
TATTTGGTTCTTCCTACAGAGGGTTCTGGGTTCCCTGATCCCCCACTGGCCCACAGTATTTGTCCCCTCCCACGCTATCCTCCATTGGTCTGTACCCTTTTCCCGCCAGGATTCAAACCCCAAGTGCCTGTATCATTGGTGGTTTCATGTGTTCCCCTCCCACTCTTTAAGGGGTAAAACACTCTGGTAACGGCCCCTCAGGGCTCTTCTCATGACCTCCAAGTTTAGTAAAGTCCTTGCTGTTCCACGAGGGAGTCCCTGCATCTCGTCTATTCCTCCTTAGGTGCGCCCTTGTCACTGGTGGGCTAGGCAGACCCTTGCCGGTGTTTCACCAGCTCTCCGTGCGCCCTTGCGAGCCAGCCTCCTTGCCCCTCCTGGGTGGGACAATGCTCGGCGCTGTGTCTGGCTGGACAGGCAATGTCGTGGCACTGCGCCATGAGTTCCTGTGGCATAGCGATACTTTTGGACGGTTGGTGTGAGAGAAACACCCATTTGATGATTAGCAGGGGGTCCTTCTGCATCTCGTCCCATTGAAAATTCAGTCCATGGAGGTGTGGCACTGTTCTCAGATAATACATTTAAAAGACAGGTTCGGGTTACACGTGTGAGCTTGTCTGGATGTTTATGCGTTTTGCACCTTTTCAATGGATTGTGTTGCTTCTGCGGTTATTGACTGAGAAGATTGACTGAGCTTCCAGTGCTGAGGGAGCATAGAGGGAGATGGCATTCCAGGCTGCAGGGGTCCCCTGTCCTCAATTACATCATTGATTTTATGCAGGTTTTGGAGGAGGCACCACCTGTTCTTCCCTGGCTTTCAGATGACAAAGGCTGGGACTCTAGGGGCTGTTTGAAGGTTCGATGTTACCCTTCTGCAACTGTTCCTCCACAAGGGCATTGAGTGCTCTTAATTTGTCTTTGGAAATGGGCCACTAGTCCACCCAAACTGGTGAATCAGTTTTCTGAG
Organism: Machaerirhynchus nigripectus; assembly: GCA_013397975.1. NCBI lineage: Eukaryota > Metazoa > Chordata > Aves > Passeriformes > Dicruridae > Machaerirhynchus > Machaerirhynchus nigripectus. The sequence continues at coordinate 112,563 of VZRQ01004162.1, read as the reverse complement.
TCAATGGTTGGGTGGGGCTCTCTGCAGGGGCCCTGATCAAAAATCCCATTGTTTGGATGGAATCTCCACCCAGGCTCCCTACTGGGACATGAGATCCCTGCCCCACAATGTAAAGCTGGAGTTGATGACAAATGGACGTATAGAGGCCATACGTCCCTCTGGTCCCTCTATTTGGATAACAGATTTGCTCCTCTTGGCAGTAAGGGGTCCTATGCCCGTGACCATGCCATCCACTGGTTGCAGCTCCCATTGTGGCCACTCGGTGGAAGATACGACCGTCATGTCTGTCCCCGTATCCATCATTCCTGCCAGGCTGATGTTGGACCCCTGGCAGGGGAGCCTGCAGTTGAGCATAGGCTTGCCGCGCCCAACCACCAACCACCGTCCAGAAGATGGATGGCATGGAGTAGTCCCTAGGGAGCTCCTTGGACAGCACGATGGCTTGTGCAACAGCCTGACTTGCTGGGAGGAAATATGGAGGGTTATGGCATCCAATGCTGATGGCGAATTCCCCCTCAGGTCTCCTTTGGATGACGGCTGGAATGATTTCCAATTCAGGTGGGGTATTCAGTGTGTCCTCTATAATAAATACATTACAGTTTGGCAAAGGCTTCCGGAGACTTACGGCGACCCATCGATGTTTTACTGTGTCGAAGTTCGCCGCTCTTTCAGTCACTACTTCAAATCTTTTGACGGCTTCACTATTTGTGTCTTGGAGTGGGGCCCTCTCTCTGTGCTCCGTCCTTAGTTTCCCTGGTGGTTCACTGGTGGCCTGGCTGATATTTCTTGCGGGTGGCCTGGGGAAACATGTCTAGGAGTTTTATTAACAGGAGCCGGAGCACTACAAAATTTAGCGAAGTGACCCTTTTTTCCGCAGCGATGGCATATTATCTCCACCCTTATGTTTCTGTTTGGGACTGGTGGTACTGTCACTTCCACCGCTCCTGCAGCCATCCCCCCTCTTTTCTTTGATTGTTCCAGTTTTAGAGTAGCCAGTCTAGTACATGCCTCCACTATTTGGTGTAAAGTTGTGTCACAGTAGAGATGGACACACAACACACCTTTATTGTAATCCAAAGTCTTAAGAAGCACAAGGTTTATTATAATTCTCCACTACTATGCTTATACCTTTTCGCAGTTACCATGGCTTATTATGATTGGCTGCTTAGCAAACAGTGACAGGGCTTTCTTCAAAACAATGACCATTCAAACAGCAATACAATTAGCTACACGAGCAATTAGTTACATATTATATGCAAGTTCCTTCTTGTACACTCTTGATGTTCCATAGCAGGAACATCTTCTCTCATTGATTATCTTCTTGGCTATCACTGTGGCTTTCATTGCGACTGCATTTTCTCACGGGTAAATCTCACGGGTAAATTCTGACTGTCTTTAGGTCTGACTCTGTGAGGCTTTCAGACCCGCTGTCAGCCCCATCGGGTCCCACTACAAAGTCGGAGCAGGGTCAAAGGGGAGTATAAGAATTACTCATCTGCAAACGTCATTAGCATTAGTTTTAGCCAATCCTGTCACATTTCCTCCTTCATGTCTGAATTCTCAATCTGTTTTGCTACTGCCTGCTGCAACAAGTCAACAAAATCAATAAAAATCACATTGGGCGCCTGTCTGATGCTGGTTGAACTTAAAATGGGGGCTGACTTCATTGGCATCAGGAGTAGGGCTCTCTCTGCTGCACCCTTGATCGCCGCCAGAACCGGCCCTGGTGTGTGTTTGGCTTGGTCCTGGGGCTTGGCCAATAACCCCTCACTGGTAAGATGGTCCACTGTGACCCTTGCATTGTCCTGCTCTTGTAAAAGAATTGGGAAGGGGTCTCTGAGCTGCCTCTTCCATGCTGTCTACCACAAGAGATACTCAGAGGGGGAGAGCAGGCACGAAAGCATGTTCTTAAGATCATGCGGTACCAGCATGTTAGTTGTGAAGGTCACATGTAACAAGCTTTTAAAATATTGACTCTCCTTTCCGAATTCCTTTTGGGCCTTGCAGAGCTCCTTCAGATTCTGATAGTTAAAGGGCTCCCAGTGAGGGCTATGGCCTGTCCTGCTGTACTGGACCGGTGCAGCAAAGGGGTTGGGGGGACTTCCTGGTTCCAGCCCAAGATGGTGTTACTTCCGGCCCACTCACCGTGGGAACTGGAAGGTGGGGCGTGGGAACTGGAAGTCAGTTTGAGGTGGGTGGTGGCATATGAGGGCAGAGCAGAGTCCCAAGATGGGAGGGGACAACCAACGCAGGGGGAGGTACCTGACGAGGTCCCACCTGATGCAAGAGGGGTGGGGCCTGATGCGTGGGAGGGGTCCACCGCAGACTCTTCTGGGGAGGGCGGGAAGGGGTTCCGGGAAGGAGGGTGAAAAAGATTGTGGGAAGAAGGAGACAAGGTGGCAGACTGTGCCATGTAGTCTCTGCCATCTTGGGGAAAGGCAGGGGAAGGAGACAAAATGGCAGACGGAGCTATGAGGTCTCCACCATTTTTTGTGGAACCACTATTTGTACTAGAGTTACGGGGAACACTAACTGGGGAAGAGGATATAGGAAAATGCGTCTGGGACAAGTCCGGAGCAGCATGGCCAGTGCCACTCTGGCGAGGGAGCTAAGAAGACCGAGGAGGGCCAGAGAGACAATGGCAGCCCTGCACCATTTGGCATTCTGCACCTCCTGATCTTCCCCGCAAAGGGGTAGTGGGGTGAGGAATACGGGGTGAGGAACAAGGGGAGCGGGTAGAACTGGGGTAAATCTGGGTCTTTCCCTTTATTTTACCCTCTTTTTTAATTGAATCGCATATTAATATCAGCAGTGGAAAAATTTTACACCAGAGGAATCCCCACGTGGCTTCAGTAACATTAACTTCTCCTCTACCAAGTTCCAAAATGTTATAGACTTGGAATCTTTTCGGGAGACTTGGGAAAAATAAAACCCATCTAACAAACCTTTTCAACAACCCCTTTGCAAACTGAACCCCCCTCCCTCAGGGATTCCCCAACTTGGGTGTAAACCTCCCTCTGGGACAGAGACAATTTGTTAACCATTTTTAAAATTCTGCACCCAAAGCTTCACTCCCAACCGCAGAAAAGGAGGAAAAAACCCAAAAACCCTGGGGACCAGCTAGTCTCACCCCTACTCCCAGCCTTTGGGGATGCTGACTCACCACAGAAACCACTTCTCATGCAAAGCTCGAAGACCCAGCTCCCAGAACGTAAATCTGTGGCTGGAGTCCTCTGGGCGAAGACCAGTCTCTCATACCGGGAGGTGTCGGTCTCTCCTCTGAGCACCACTGCCTAGAATGGGGCGTGCTACTACGAGAGGGCGCAGCAGCCAGAAAATGAGACTCCTGCCAGCAATCCGAAGCCGACAGGGACATCTGCAGGGATTCCTGTGTAGAGGTCCCTCTTCAGACACCACGTGACGCTGTCGGGTATGCCCTCAGTCGGAGGGGATGCAGCGTCCTTCCCGCAGACGTCTGGGGATGTCTTAGCTGGGCTGCTGTAGGTGGTATCCGGTGCTGGCTCCTTGTAAGAGGAGGCGCGTCCCAACCTGCTAGATGCGATAGCTAGCATTGCCCAGAGGTAAAGAAGAGAGAGAAGGATCTCTGTGTGGGTTCCAGGACCTTTATTGCTCTGAAGGGTCCAGGGACAAAGATGGGGAAAACGAAAGCATCCAGGGTTCTTATACTAGGAGAGATAGAGGAGGGGAAAAGGAAAACAACCAATGGGGTACAACAAAAGGGGAACTTTTAGAACAATAACCAATGGAGATAACACAAATGCAGGAGTTAGGGCAGGGAGCCAATGGGGTACTGAACTTAACAGAACCTTCAAGAGAGGGGTGGCGGCCTGAGATCTCATTTCCGCCCATGGACCCATCCTCGGATCCCTCTTCGGATCCGCCCTCATCCAGCCATTAGAGGGCTAGAGTCTCATGGGCATTTGAATGCTACAGCCCGCTAGTGGGCTGCGGGGGAGTACTCAGGGACTTGAGAAACCTAGCAAACCAAACAGTTTCCTGATGATTTAGGTACTGCTCTTTCATGTTGGAAAACTAGTCTTGTTTAAAATGCAATGCATATATGAATATCAGCATTTGCTTGGGTTAGGTTAAGGAAAAAATGATATATGACTTCATACGTTTTTCCTTCCTTTCTAGGTAAATTGTGTTACCCTAAAATAATAACTTTCTGATAACTCTTTAAAAACATACTAAAGGATTGCCAGATGAATGTTTGTGAACCAGAAACTGATCTACCAGCTTTGCACCAATTTACCAAATCAGGACCTACTTTTAATATCAGTGTTTGAGAGTTGCACTAAATGCATTTCTAGGTCTCCAAATTGTAGAAAGCACCACAATTCAGCAGTGCTAGGTTCTAAGATGATATGGATTCACAATCTATGTCTTTCTCAAAATTTTTGATCACTTCATTGTGATTGGTTTGTTTGCATGACCCTTCTCTGCCACTCTGCACCAGTCCAGGTATCATCTATACTTGCAACAGTGAGCATAAAAACTTTGAAGAGGTGTATATTGTAGCCTTGCTTACAGAATTTAAATCTATATCTGAAGTGAATCAGACTGGCACATGCAGTAGTCCAGTTGCCCTCTGATGTGGGAATGTGCAGCTATTTATTTTAGGAAAAATGATGTCAGTGATCTAGAAACTGAAATTCACTCAGCTTTGTTTTGGATATTGCAACAGACTCTGAAAAGAACCACTGTAAGGGAATAGCTTGTAGACTGAATTACCTTTTCAGCCGATATGTTTCCACTCCTCCTTGGCTGCAGTAGTTCAGATTTCATTGAACATGATTGCCTCCTCTGGCTTCTCCCTTGTGTTTACATTTTTGTTTGCTTTTTCTGGCTGATAAAATCTCATGAGTCTTTAGCAAGAGTACTTACCTCCAGGAGCAGAAACAGTGGCTGCAGCTCAAACAGCAGGAATAGAGACGTTTCTGGCCTTTTTAAGCTTGGGGATTTGCCCTAACTTTGGTTTTCCTATGTGCAGAGTTTTACTTAGAGAGTATTAGTTGATGTAAATATGGCTGTGATTGACTATTGCAGAAAATTCCTGGTCATGCCTAGTAAGGAGGTAAGTAGCTTCGTTGTGGTTCATGAGCTGGAAATATACAAACCATATGTATTTCCATATAGCTGGAAATATACAAACCATATATTTCTCTATAGATTTTGTAGGAGTTATACAGGAAGAGTTTGTAAAGAATGAAGGCCTGTCATTGTTAGAGAGGGAGAAAGGAAAAGACAAGCACACGTAAAATGATTTAACTTCAAAGGAATGCAGCTCAGGACTTGTCCAGGTTTGCCTGAAGTTAAAAATATTTATTTATGAGGTTGATAAAAGACAATCCAGATCTTTTGTAATGTTTTCTGCTGGAATATGAACAAGGGTACAGTTTGAAAAACGTTGTGTATTTGCAATTGTCTTCTTTTTGTTCTGGTGGACTGGATCAGAACAGCTCTTGCTGAATTTGTGGTGTATGAGGTTACCTAGCTGGCTTTCACTTGTGTGTGTTTTCCCAAGTGGTGAGTGGACAGTGGGTAGCTGTGGGGACAAGTCAAAAGGCTTAAAGGCTGAAATATTCGTAACTCCTGGGAAGAGTGGTCAAGTTGAAAGAAAGTGGGCCCCTTCAGTTTGGTTAATTAAATTGCAGCATTACTTAGGTCACCTCTGTTGTGGTCTTGTTTTTTGACAGCTGTGTTACTCCTGCATTTTACAGTGTTGCTTCCTTGGAAAAAATGAGAGCAAGGATTGAGTTGTGCAGGGAGATGAGGTATTGAATTTATAAGGCCTCTGCGGTACCATTAGTTAGCAAGGTGTACAGAATAAAATGTTGCACTGCTGTTATATTTTCTCATTTTCTTTGTCAGAAATGTTCCCTGTCTACAGGCACAGCTTTACTTTTACAATTAAGTTGGTAATCACCTTTTTTGGGAAAAACATACATGAAGACGAGGGTAAAGTGAAGTCTGAAAGTCTTAGTGCAGAGGTATTCTAAAATTATGTTTAAGAAAAAGGTAGAATATGAAATAAAGATGTTATATAACAGAAGAACAACTACAAACCCTTGTATTTTGTAGGTTTGTAGTATTTGATTAATTTATTTGTCCTAGTTTTATGAACAAACAAACCACATATATAGCTTTTATATATTTATGGTTGTATATATTTATAGTTTTTATAGATATAGTTTATAGTTTAACAAGACCAAGTTCAAGGTGCTGCACCTGGGTTGGGGCATCCCCCAATATCAGTACAAGCTAGGTGATGAACAGGTCAAGAACAGCCCTGCTGAGAAGGACTTGGGGGTGCTGGTGGTTGAGACGCTGGAACAGGCAGCCCAGAGAAGTTGTGGATGCCCCATCCCTGGAACTGCTCAAGGCCAGGTTGGATGGGGCTTTGAACAACCTGGTCTAGTGAAAGGTGTTTCTGCCCATGGCAGGGGCATTGAACTAGATGATGTTTAAGGTCCCTTGCAACCCAAACCATTCTATGATATAGTCTATGATGATAGTTAAAAACTCCAAATTAATCTAAGATTGCTTTCCTACAACTTGCAAATTAGAAAGTAATTTTGTTGTGGGCAATATGCATTTTATTTTCACAATTAGAAGCTGCAAGTTTAAATATCTAGAGTTCTCAGGAGCATCTGAATTTATGTTTAGTTGTGAGTTTAATTCTTTCTTATCTGTTTATAAAGCAGAGTGGTATTTTTTTGGTTCCTAAAAAGGCAGCTGTCTATTAGAGGAAATTGTCTAGTTGCAAGTAAATTGTTTTGACCCACAAGCACAATTGTTTCCTTGTGAAGTCTAATAATATTGTATTGATATTTAAATTTAGAGCCAAAAATGAGCAGGTCCCAAACTCTTCTGTTTCTCACTTCACTTGTAGACATACAATATGGCTCCTAAAGTTCTAGCATAAATATCAAAAGTAATGTCTGTCAGGCTTACCATCCTACTTGTGATCTATTAGACCTCTGTTTGGGAAGCTGTTATTTCAAGAAATTGCTTTAGGGATTTTTGAAACTTGGTAGCGGACCAGACTTTCAGCATTGACGTCCTTTTTCCTAAAATGGTCTCCTGGCACCGATGTGGGGTAGCCCAGCCCTGGGACTGGCTCAGGCTTCATGCTGCTGACAAAGTTCGTAAAATTCACTCCGAAAGAGTTTTTGATTGTGAAATTCAGCTTTTTGAGTTGTTATTTTTGTGAGCCCAGGAAAACCTACCTGAAACAGCCTCTGACAAAGTGGAGCCTCTACATTGAGCAAAAGCCACCAGGCAAAAGAGAACATGTCTTGGGTGCTCTGACTTTTTAAAGAAACTCTGGTAACCCCCAGCCTTGTTTCCAGCCATGGTGCTGGGTGTTAAAGAGACAATTACAATCTTCGGCACAGATAGATATGAAATAGAATAAAATTTTGGTTGACCAGGAGAGATACTTTTAAACTTACTTAAAAGCTATCTGAGAAGTAGTTTAAGGCTAAGGTTTGTACTAACACATAAATGCAGTACCTTATTTTCTGTTCGTGGGTTTTGCTGTTCTGTTTTTTTTTTCCTAAATTAAATTTTAAAAAAGCTGTACTCATGTCTCTTCTTCAGAGTGGAAGCTGTACAGTTCACAGCTGGAAGACCTCCAAATATTTGGGGTTTCCTAACATTCCAAGCAAGATGCAGAATAAATCTGATAATTTTGTATTAGTGGAAGAAGTACTGGACAGGGTTATCTCTGAATCTACAGAGTGCACATGTGCAAGACACTTGGGTCAGTAGTCCACTGTCAGTGTGTCTGTCTTCTTGTCTGTACTTCTGCCACTATGCTTGGATGGTACTGTGTGATGGTACTGCGAGGGCTAAGGGAGGGAGATACACAAAAGTTTTCCATTGCTTCCATGGCTGTACTTGAGAATATGACAGTTTTTTTGTACTTAACCATTTCTGCAAGGAAAACCAAATCTGCATGCTACAATATTTGATCTGGTGTGAGGTATTGTATTTGATCTGGCTGAGCTGGAGTTAATTTTCCCTTAGCAGCCCTCACAGTGCTGTGCTTTGCATTTGTAGCTGGAAAGGTGTTGATAACACACCAGTGTTTTGTCTGCTGCTGAGCAGCACTGGCACAGCATTGGCGCTGTCTCTTTAACATTCTCTCCTCCCCTCCTCCCATCAAGTGGGCTGTGAGTGAGCAATATATTGGGGCGGGACACAACTAGGCTAAAATAGCTGACCCAAATTAACCAAAGGGATATTCCATACCATATGATGTCATCTCAGATATAAAAGCTAAGGGAGGGAGGAGGAAAGGGGGGCATTTGTTATTTTACAGTGTTTGCCTTTTGGAGCATCCACTCTATGTGCTGAAGTCCTGCTTTCTGGGAAGTGGCTGAATGTTAATCTCTGCTGGGAAGCAGAAATAAATTTTTTTTCCCCATTGCTTAAGCGCATACAAACTTTCACTTTTTTCTTGCTTTAATAAACTGCCTTACCTCAACCTACTAGTTGTTTTCCATCTTTTTTTTCTCTCTGGTGTCTTGCTGGGTAGTGATAGAGTGGCTTGGTGGGCACCTGGCATAAGAGCCAAGGTCAACCCACTACAGGATTTAGGCTGACTAACATGTTTACAGCACAGAGCCTAGTTTTGAGAAACAGAACAATCAGGCAGGAAGACTTTGTAATTGTTCAAGTGTACTAGTTCTGTATTTACTTCACTGCCTTCCAGTTCAGACCTTTAACTTTTTAAAGTCTATGTTGTGTCAGGACATACAACTGTTCCAATCAAAGCAGGGTTTTTATTGTTTATTATTTTTTAAACTCAAAACTAAGCATACAATTAAAATACGCCACCTAATAGTTACTTCTTATTCTGGTTGGGTTTTTTGTTCTTAAAATTTTGCAATTTACTGTGGTAACTGTATAAAATACTTCCACATGAAACACCAAGTATGCTTCATTGTCCTAGAAGGTAGTGAGAGCTTACAAAAAATCGCAGAATGAAAGAGCCTGAGAACCTGTCTGTTGGCTGTACTTTTGATACCTATTTTTTCATAATTATTATTTTTAAGTATCTGTATGCAGACGTTCAACTTCATGCATAGCAGCACTTTTCACCATGGAATTTACACATCAAACTTGTTCCACAGAGAAATTTTATAGCAAGGAGAGTTGCTTTCCTTTTTGCTCAGTCTGATAACTTTTTCTGAAAAGGAGTATTTTGGTGTTTTGCATGTGCTGTTTTTAAAATCAACATCAGACAACTAATAGTTTCTAGTCCTTAGAAAGTAAAAGATTGTCCTTTAGTTTAGGTAAATTCTATTAAAACTATCATATAACCTTTAGTATGTAAGTATATTAATTGATGGAACCTTGTCAGTGTGTCCCATAATGAAAACTTTTTCCAACCAGACCCCTTTTCTTGCCATTATAAAAACCATATACAAAAGCCATTATAAGAAATTAGAAAAATGAATTAATTACCATTGTGAGTACGATTTCTGCATAATGCTTTTTCTAAATGGGTATTGCCTAGAAAAGTTTTGTAATTTGGAAGTTCATGATCATGATGCCATTTTACATATATTTTGAAAATGTGTGATAGAGCTGATGCTGAAATGCATTGGGCTCTCCGTGGGGCTTTTGATTCTGCAACTACAACAGATGTAGCTGATGGTTACCTTTGAGAAAAGTCTGCCTGTTCCTAAATTGTAATTGTTTAATTTTTGTATTCTCAAAACATTCTCAGACTATGGGTAGGAAAAGTTTTTCAGAAACATCTGCTTAATATAAATATTTGCGTAAATGAATATTAAATCCTTTAAAAGTAGAATTACATACTTTACTTTCTTGGCTTTACAGATACTAGACATATTCCTAAAACTTTTCTTAAAAAAAAAGGAAATTGTGCTAGTTTTCAGCACTGGATAAACATTCAGTAGCCATACCTTAACCTCATGTTGGCCTAACCTGTGTGATGTTTTAGGTGTGATGTGTTAGATGGGAGTAAGACAAATATAGTTACTTCCATGGAGTTTTCCACTTAAATTCACTAGTCCTTTTTTGAAACAAAATATGACGTATACCAGATCCTCCACATATGTAGAAATGGCATACTCTTAACATTTACTCATGCATTCCTTTGTGAAGAGGCTTTATGTATATTCCAAGGACTGCAGCTCTGATTAAAAGCTTGTCTTTTCCTTGCGCCACCAAGAAAGGGAGAAAATTATTTTTTGTAATATAGTTAGACCATCAAATAAAAATGGATGAATTAGTAATTACAGAATATATATATTAAAGGCAAGTATTGCTGATACGTTGCTACCATTCTTGCTCTGAATGGAATGCATAGTAGCTATCTCTCAAATTTGTAGTGCTGTAATAGTGGGCTTCTTTAAATTAGCATGAAGAGTTTGCGGAGCCATAAACATGCATTCAAAACAGCATAAAAAGAGAGGATTTGATCTTGAGCTACAAATGGCATATTGTATTTCCATCAAGAAAAGTGTTGTAAAATTAAAGAAGATAATGTTATTGGTATTTGCTGTAGTTATAGAGTTGATCTAGTTCTGCAGAAACAGTACTGTTAGTGTTAACAATAGTTGCGGCATGACACTAGTCAAAGCCCTTACATGATGCCTTGTCCTTATTTCTCCCTTTCCTTTTTACTTTTATCTCCACAGTGCTGCATACCCAAGGTCCCATTGATGGCAGTCTGTATGCAAAAGTGAGAAAGAAGAGCTCTTCAGACAGCAACATCCTTGATGTTGCTCAGGGTGTTCATAGTACAGGCAGTGCTGATCACAGTGATCACACCCTGTCTGTCAGTAGTGATTCTGGACACTCCACAGCTTCCATCAGGACAGACAAGACTGAGGAATGCTTCATCCCAGGAGTCAAACGGGGTCTGAGCCCACAAGAGAAGGCAGAACTGGACCGATTACTTAGTGGCTTTGGTCTGGAGGATTCTGTCAGTACCACCAAGGATATGACTGATGCTCAAAGCAAGTACAGTGCCACTCACCACATAGTGCCAGCTCAAGTTCACATGAATGAAGTCCCCAAAATGAAGGACAGGGAGACTGATATTCTGGATGATGAAATGCCTAATCATGACCTTCACAGTGTGGACAGCACTGGGACTTTGTCTTCCTCAGAAGGGCAGCAGTCCACCCACCTAGGGAACTTTAGTTGCCACAAGAGCAGTCAGAACTCACTTCTTTCAGATGGCTTTGGAAATAATGCTGGGGAAGAGCATCACAATGCTTTTGCTGCAGACCTGGGAATTGGTGTGGATTCCTTTTATGAGAGATCATTTGGAAGCACTGAGCCAAAGTCAACTGAGCAATTGCAAAAGAATCCTTCTGTCTCAACCCATCCACAAGACTATGGCCCAAGTAACTACTCTACTCAGACCTGGGTACGCCAGCAGCAGATGGTCACTGCTCACCAATATGGTTTTGCCCCAGAGAATGAAATCAGCGTTGGCATTTATAATACTGTGGAGAATTTGGGCAGTGTTCAGAGCCAGCCCCAAGACCCAGGTGCCCCAACACGCGGCTCTGGCAGCAGAGATGCTGTGCAGAGAGGGCTAGGAAGCATGCTGGGTGCTGCAGAAGCTGAAGAACATGCAAGTGCTGACAGTTTTAAGTCAAGGCCAATGCCTCAGAGGAACACAAATGGCCTGGATCTAGGACAAAATGGTGTGGACTTGCCAGCTTCTCCAACTTTGGATATTGATCAGTCCATTGAACAATTGAACAGGCTGATCTTGGAGTTAGACCCTACATTTGAACCTATCCCAACCCGCATTAACACTCTCACCAGTGCCAGAAATCAAGTAAATAGTTTTACCAGCCTTGATGCACACATGGAAGAGCTCAACAGTAGTTCTGGCTTCCATGACAAATTAGAGGTCACAAACAGAAATCCTTCCTGGCATGGTAAGCTGTAATACTTTCTGAAAATAATGCTCCTTCTAGTACCTGTGTGTTCATTACATGGTACAGCGGGACCCTCAGGTCATGACTTAAAACTTTGACGATGATTATCAAAGGATTATTTCTGATGCCTTCTTTACATAATCATCCAAGATATGGAATCAAACTGATGTAAGATAAGTGAGTTTTGCAGGTACTTGCCTTTTTGCTTGAAAAAAGTACTGTTCACCAAGTTCTTACCTGTTATCGATCATCTGTGGGATTTTTTTTCTGCTGTGAGTTTAAGTTATAAGGGATGATAATTTGTACATTGAGACATTTTTAGAAGGCATCAGTGGTGTAAGTTTTTAATAGTACTTTTTAAAATTATTTCCATTTAAAGTAGGAGAAAAAGTTCCAACAACTTTATCTTCAAATTTAGTGTAATGATGCTGGCATTAAATTTCTATGCAATGTTTTCACAAATAATGCAGTATTTGCCAGTAAAATATTTTAAGACATGCTCTTTTGGAAAGTTTTCTGTGTAAAAGTTTACAAGTCACACTGCTTGTTTGTTATCTCTGACTCTGAAGTGATTGCAGCTGGTGGAATTAAATATGCAACACTTACTGACTATGTTGCCCAAGTAATGCTGCTGGAACTAGCAGCTTTGCAAAAGGATGAGTAGTCTGCCTCTGGCTAAGTCCACTAAACCTAATTTTAATGGTCTACTTAAAATATATGACAAATATGCTCTTTCTAGTCTTACTGTCATGTATCAAAATTTTATGTGGTCTAATTTCTCTGGCAAAATATATGCCTTTACCTTCCTTTCTCCCCTTCCATCTTCTTCCTCTTCTTGTCTCCAGTCATGGTGCAATGAAAGACTTGTTTGTGTCTCCACGATTTAATTCAGTATTAGCCAGCATGACAGAAGATGTGCCCATGGCCTCACTGGACACAAATGAGCTGCTTCAGCTCAAGCCCAGTAGGATATGCTAAACCATTCAATGAAGAATGTGCCTAACTAGTGTGTAGTGTCTGTTCATGGGCAGGCCAATGTGATCAAGGATGGTGATTCTTGTAGAGAAGGTGAAATCACAGTTCTGTGTTTAGGAGGGTAACTGAAGACTGAAGAAGTCCAAAAATCCATGATGAATATATATGAGATGCTTGGCTGCTTATTTTTAATACACAACATGTATTTTGTGGCATTAGTTTGTAATTCTCTTGAATCTTTCCAAATTATTAGCTGATGGACAAATTGAGATTCTTCCAGCAGGAGAGAACTCTTTATATACAGTAAATCTAGTGAAGGGGATAAAGAGATCATTTAGAATAAGCCATGTTTTACAGTTCTGTGTTTAAATATATGAAGCTAAAAAGAGATACTTTAAATTTTCTCACAGATTCTGGTCATCTCCCAAAGGAAGTAGGAGTCACTATAATTTCCCTTCCATTTTTAACATCAGGTAAATAACAACCATTGAAAATAATTGCACTTGGGGAATGATCTGGAAGGGGGTTTGTTTTAAAGAAGTAAATTATGGAATTCCTGTATTTAAGGGAATCAAATATAAATATATAGACAGCATTTAAAATCCTGGATAGTTGAGGGAAGGTATCAGGGCATAGTATGAGAGTGTACTAGTTTGAAAGCAAACCAGTGAGAGATTCCAAGTCAGAACTACAATTCAATAGGAAAATTAAAATAAATGCAGTAGTAAAGAAACACTTACAGAGTCAGAGTACAACCTGACACCCTGTCGGTTAGGGTGGTGGTATCAGTCCAGTCAAATGGTGGCTGCAATCCTGTTGAAGTGATAGACGTAGTCCTGTTGAAGTGATAGACGTAGTTCTGTTGAAGTGGTGATCCTGTATAAGGAACCTCCTCTGAAGGTCCCGTGGTGGTTATGCAGCTCTTGTCCTCTGGGAATCCAGTAGATAAGGCCACCTGTGGTGTTCCAAACCTCAGATTATATCCAGGTAGGAATGCTTAGTTCCCCCCCGGGCAGAGTATCTCAAAATGGGATGATGTAATTTTATGAGTCACCCAGTGAGACTTGATGGTCCATTAACAGAAGATATCTCCTGGAGGGAGTCATCAGGGATGTGTCATGGAAGAGATAAAGAACACTGCCCCACCTGGTTTTAACAGCTTATGAGGATGGTAATAGATACATACTTTTGGTTACATCTTACATTGTAACCTAAGACAGAGAGGAAAGACTTTAGTAGTCAGGAACATAAGAATAGCTCTTAATTAAACAAGATTTTAAAAATAATTTGTATAGCTTTAGAACAATAATAATTTTTAAACTTTGTCTTTATGTCAAGCGCTAAAATGTTCAATTTCTGACTTCTGCAAGTAACATTCAATTTATACTAACAAGAGCTTGATTTTAAAACTACTCAGGGTTCCAGAAGTAAAACAACACATATATGTGGCATGCTGCCACCTCTGTTGGAGACTAGGAGGTCACAAGCACATACTGATTTTCTAACTGCTCTAGGATTTATTTATTTACATATATGGACTTGCCATACTGAAATACACAGAATCATACATTTATTCATGTATGATGTGCGCAAACCAGCATGGGGAAAAAGCAATTTAACTGAATGAATATTAAGAATGAGGAACACTGGAATGTTTTTCCCTATATACACCACTGATTTGAATTACTGGATTGAGAACTGGCTGCATGTCAGGTCTCAGAGGGTTGTGGTCAGTGGCACAGTCTAGTTGGATGCCTGCAGCTCAGGGGTCTAAGTCCAGTCTTGTTTAACTTATTAATCACTTGGGTGAAGGGGTAGAGTGCCTACTCAGCAGGTTTGCTGATGCATAAAGCTGGCAGGAGTGGCCATACTCCAGCCTGTGTTGAATGTGTTTTATCTATATCTTGGAGTAGACTTGCAGAATTTCACAGAATTAGTGATGCACAGAGAGACTCCACAGCTAATTAAAGTTGTAAAGTAGGTATGCTTTTAATGGATCGATTACGACGCCAGACACACGGGAGGTCGTCCTCCAAAGATGTGCGTACCCCGGCAATGCTCAGCTTGGTATTTATCAAGCTACAAGTTACATATGCCTTAAATTACACAATATGCCTATACATATTTATTATCTGTCCCTGCTTCATATTAGAATTAGCTCAAAAGTCATTAGCATTTTAATGTGCCTGCACACTGCCGCCTGGCAGTCATGGGCCGGGGTCTCTGGGATGAAGTAAAGGTCTTCCTCAGGCTTGAATTTTTTACCCCGCTTCCTTGTGCATGCTCTTTAAGTTCTTGGTCCAAGTCCAAATTCCAGGGCTGGTTCCAGCTGCTTCCAGGATCTGAAACCAGGACCTGTAGTCACGGTCTCTACCCCTTATCAATGGCCTTACATCCTCCCCCTTCTGCTTGGCAAGCATAATAAGTATCGAGCAAGCAATATACGTTGTCTAACAAGCAGCTGCAAAATTTCGGAATACCAGTAATGCCCACAATAAGCAATTAACCCTTAAATCCTAAACCCCTCTGTATCATTAGGATAAGCATGGGAACATCCAAGGCACTTAATTAGCCATTGAAACTACTGCAGCACAGGAGCTGTGACTGATAGCACAAATGAATGCTGGCTGCCATGGGGTTTAGGAAATAGCCATTAATAATGGAAAAACTAAACAACAGCTGTTCACAATGGTTGATCTTAGAGTCAGGTTTTAGAGGGAGCTCTATACTCTGTGACTTAAACAGTCCTTGACCTAACAAGTATATTGAAAGAATGAATTGGCCTACGATAAAGAGAGTTGGCAGATCAGAACTGAATGGTCTGAGTGAGGTTGATTGGACGAATGAGAGATTCTGTGTGAGCAGGAGTGAACAGTGCTGGAGGTGAATGGGATCAATGTGATGCATGGTGCGTGTGCGTCTAACCTGAGGGTTGTGTTACAGGAGGATGGTGGAATTATCTGGTTTCTTGCATGAGTGTGCAGAAAATATATGCCTTAAAAGGCATGTGCATGTTTCCAGTGCCCTGCAAAGCTGGAAGAATGTGCATAAGAATAAAATGTGTGTGTGTCAGCTGGGATGTACATTATGGTGCATTCTTGCTTCTGTTTGCTCATATGATTCTGCACTGATTGACAGATAGGCAACTACCTCTCCTTTCGTTCTTCTTCCTAGATGTTTTTATACACATGTATCCTTAGCATAGGTCAACATGGCACAAACTACTGACTGCCCGTGCAGCAGAGTTCTGGGTTCTGTCTGAAATGATGTATTGGGTTAAGTGCTTAGCATTTTTGGATCATTGAATTTCTTTTTGCTAGGATGTATCTTTATGAACCATCTAGAAAAATGGCTGATGACCTCTTCTCTCCTTCAGTGTTATGTGTGTTGCTAATCAGAGGTGAATCACTGCGGTGTTTATTAAGATTTTACCAGTTTTTATCTTCTACATGAACTGAGTTATGGAGAGATGACTTTCTGGTAGTAAATGAAGCTGCCATTTACTAATAACACAGTGCTGCAGTAGCGCTTAATTTTAAATTACAAAAGTTTGTAGCATGAAGAAATTTTGATGTGTATATAAGCTTTTCTCTGAAGCCTTATGTTCCCCATTTACTTGACTCTCTGTATATTCTTTTATGCCTAATAACAGGTGACCTCGGTCTACTGCTAAAGATATTTGTAACACTATTTTTCTCAAATCAGCTGTCTTTTACCACAAGGCTTATGCTTATTCATAAAAAAGGAAAGCTAAATCAATGTTTTGCTTCCACCTACAAAACTGTAAAAGCAAGCATCTGTTAATAAATATAGAGAACAGAAAGGTTTTTACCCATTTTCATTATAACCTACTATCATTGTCATCCATGTCTCATCTATGCACCCCACCTTTTCATTGTTAAAATGTTACAATTTGCATATTTAGAAAAACATTCGATGCAGGTGAGGAATTACGTGATCAAGCTAAGGCAGAACACAGAAACACGTATTCAATATTTGGGGCAGCCTGTTTCAATTACTGTGACCAAGAGACAGATTTCTATCTAAATTTGCCAGCATGAGGAAGAGAGGGACTGTGTTTTCCATACAGTTGCAATTATATTGTTGCTCTCAGATAATTCTAATTCTTCTTCATGCATGAGTTATGGTGTTTGAAGTTATCATCCCAAAATTTCCCTAGGCTACCTACTGTAGGAACAACATGGATACACAATTCATACAGCCTTATATTTTGCTTGGAGTTTGTATCATTTATCAGCTCAACACAGAACTGAGCATTAAACAAAGCTTCCCTCTCTCAAAAAAATAATGTGAAATGAATAAAACTGAGGTGGCTTAGCATCTGATTACATGACCGAAAAACCTTCAGAGATCTTTCCTTTATCAAAAATAAACCTTCGGAGATGGTCCAAGATACAGTGTCCTAAATCATACTACAGTGTCTCTGTGGACAAAGGAGAGGGGAAGAAATCCTTTTTGCATATCTTATTAAATAAGATTTTTTAAAAGCATTGAACTGTTACAGAAGTTCCCATTTACTGCGCTATTCTGTGGGTAAGCACAGTCTCTCTGAAATGTTTTGAAGTGAGAGAAAAACGAAACTTGTCCAACTTGTCACCTGCCTTATTTGTATGTACAATACACTACAAAACCTGTTGTAGTTTCCATTGGACAGGAACATTTTGGTGCCTGACTTGTGAGTTAATTTTACAGTGGTTAACAGTAAATTTGAGTTTTCAGCTAAATTAAAGGTAAAACTTGAAGTTTAAATTATAACTGGAGTTTTAACTAGATTCAGTTTTTAAACTAAATTAAATAAATAGTTAATTTTTAAGCTACGGTTAAAAATGGAATTTTAGATACATTTGGCAGCACAGTAGTTTTTAATTTATGTCATGTACTTAATCCACAAATTTTTATCAGCCCTGTAATTTTCAGCATGTGGGCCTGAGTGTACTATCATTATGAACTCTCTCTAAGGGTTTGGAGATACCAGTTTGGATTTTGCACCAGGCTTTCTCCCCATTCTTAGCATAATGTAAATGGGCTATGAAACTAAGGTGACAGACCTGCAGAGCTGCTGTGTCCTATGTGTAATGGTCTACTTGAATTTGGGGTAGAGTTTAGACCTTTTCATTGGATTGTTAGACTAATTGGTTATAAGGAGTTTGCACTCCTAGTCTACTAGCTGTTAAAAATTGGGGTAAAAACAATAGTTTGCTTGTTAAAAATTGCTAATTATTGGGTATTTTTTCAAGAATAAAGGGATTTTATGACTTCAGCAGCACTTTGTGTTACATTTTAGAAAGGTTAAGGCATTGAATGTATCATAGGCACAGCATAGTTGGCTTCTGTTCTAATTATTCCCTTTGAAACAGTGTTCCTATAGCTCTAGGAATCTGAAAGTTTGAGCATATCAAGATCCTCATTTAGTGCTTGCATCACAAATCCACCAAGGTCATGGGTTCAATCCCCATACACTTAAGATTTGGACTCAGTGATCCTGGTGGGTCTCTTTCAACTCAGAATATTCTGTGATTTTTTTTCAACTCGGTTATATTTGCTTATCCTTTTTCCACCACAGCAATGTTTAGCTCAAGTTTTGTCTTGCTGTCTTTTTTCTTTCACTATGTAATAGTGATTGTAAAGCTGATTCTAAATTCTTAATATAGATTTGCTATGGTTTAAGCATAAAGCTGTCTTGAAAGCTTGATCATTACATGCCTTCTTTAAAAATCTTAAACTTTGTAGAAGATAAATGGTGGCAGAGACGGAGATCACTTTTGGTTTGGATAATGCTGTTGGTAACATTTTTTTAGTAGGTGGGATAGTCCCTGAAGGCTCACCTATTAGAAGTTAACTTATGGACTTGTTTTTTCCTTGTTGCATTCTTAAGCCTCATGTTGATTGAATCCCCTTGTTTCAAGTAATTGATAGGTCTTTTTAAACTGCTGTTTAGGCATTGGCATCTGGAATTTCTGCAATGCTAACGCAGTTCTTCCCAGAGTGTTATTTCAGCCTTCATGACTTCTGCTGAGGTCTGTGAAAGCGGCACTGGGAAAACAGCTTTGTGGCAATTTTCACTGTACCTTTCACAACAGAGCCCTGCATTTTATTGATCTGTGGGTAGAACTGGTAGAGAGCTTCTTATGACATGCTAGCTCTCTGCACCAGCTGGAGCTGTGGTAAGGACCTCACTTGAAGTGCACACACTTTGTCTTTTCCTCTCTGTGTGTAACACGCTTGCACACAGCAATGATTTCCAGCTTGTCTATCTGCAGAGTCTGTTGAGTTGTACTGATTGGTTGATTAAGCATACATCCTAGTAAGTTTTCCTTTTGTTTCTTCTAACAATGTGTCATTTTCTTAAACCAACTAAAAAAGTTTTCCTTTTGTTTCTTCTAACAATGTGTCAGATTTTCTTGAATGTATAATGGTTTTTTTCGTCTCTTGTGAAAGGGTTAGAATTGAAATGAATTGCATATTCCAAAAATCCTGCTAGCCAGTAAATGAAGTGAGAAGCTGCCTGTGAAATAATATAGTTAACATTGCTTAAGCTCTATCCAGAGAAAATGATCTTAATGTTGCTCAAGTATTGAAGATAGAAATTCAAGTGGTTAAAATCAGTTTTACAAGTTCAGACATTTATATTTCAGTGCTTTAACAAGGAATCATGTTTACAACAAGTTGGATAATTTCAGCAGAGAATTTTTAAAATAAGTGTCTTGTAAAAACTGAATAATCAATTTCTTTCCTTTTGATGGCAGCAATTCTTTCTTTCCAGATTTTCAGTACTTTCTAAGGTTAGTGTGAAATTCCAGTTAACAGTATTACGGTCAAAGCTTGAGAGCACCTTTTGATTTAGAAAACAAAATGTCCCCTATACACAAGCTTTGATCAAGTCATGTAGTTAGAAAACTATGAATAAAGCCTAGCAATCTAACACATTTTCTTAAAACTTTGAAGCTGGTGTAAATATTTGCTAATTTGCAAAAGGTACTGTAAATGGAAATATGCTTTGTCTTACATTTAAATATGGAAAATCTACAGTTAATGACTCCAGTTTTAAGTTAATTCTTGGTGACTTGATATCATGTGGCATTGTCTAAACTGCTCTGCCATTGATTGGAGGAATTATTGCCAAATAAACCTGCTTTATAGGGTGTATTTAGTGTTGGTGTGGCCTCATGTTGAGTACTTTGTGCAGTTCAGGGCCCTACCATTTAAAAAGGATGTGAAGGTGCTTGAATGTGTCCCGAGATAGGGCTGGAAGGCATGTCCTGTGTGGAGTGGCTGAGGACACCCGGTTTTTCTAGCTCGGAGATAAGGAGGCTGAGGGGTGACACCATCTCCCCACGTCATTCCAGCAGTTTGAATGAGTTTATTTATAGGGGTTTTAAAATATTTTCTGTAATATATTGCTTTGTTTAAAAAGCAAAAAAAAAAACAAAAAAAACCCTGCCCCTCTATCAAGAAAAATAGTGCAGAGGTATGGAAGAACAGTTGGGTGGCCTCCAGTAGTATTCAGGTCATTAAAACTGTACCTCTGCATGCTCAAAGTCATGTGATTCAGAGCCCCTTATAGAGTAGCAAACAAAATGCTGAAACTTTATTATTTCTTTTGAACTTTATTTTGTAATTATCTGTTGTAATGGGTTACCAGTTTGACTGTAATTTGAACAGTTGGCTGTGATACAAACTAGGTAGAAGTTAAGGGAAGATTAATGGACAATACTTGGCTTTGGAAAAGACTGATAGTTCTGTTTTACAAATGATATGGACTTCCATGATGAGTAGAAGGGCTATCAGCCCAGTTTCTCTTTCTACCTCCACAAGAAAAGTTCTTTACAGAGAGTTCTACCATGTATGCTGTGCTTGACCTGCTCTCAGGTAAAGCTGGTTTTGAGGCTAGCCCACAAGCCAGGTGAATCAAGTAGAAACATGTAAGCATTCTCTTGCTAGTTGCTGTGGTAACTGAAAGTAAATGTGGACATTTTTTTATGGTGTGCCTCATGCACTCAGTAAATAAAAGCATGAAGAGTGAACATAATTGTGTTTGAAGTTTAGCTGGGGCAACTGCTAATATATGAAATACAGCACTGTTATTGACAAGCTGCTGGAGACAAGATTTTAAGCTTAGTGTTGTTTTCTTTCTAATAGTTATAAATACCTCTTAATAGTAGTTGAGGAAAGCTAAGCAGTTAAAGAAACCAAACAATGATTAACCTTTAACCACTGGCCATGCTTCTGTTAGCTGTAGCTTTCACATGGTGATAACCATCTGACAAGATAAGTGCCTGGTGTTGTTCTGATGCCAATCTGTTGGAATGTTATTATTTGTTCATTGGGGAAAACAAAATTAGGGAATTTTCATAGGGAAAAATTACTTTTCACATGGGAAAAGAGAAATGAGAGTGTACAAAATGCTTTCAAAGAAATAAATATATGCTCTTGGGATATTTATGAAGCTCTGCCTAAACTTTAAGCTAAATTATAAGAACAAAAATGAATTTGTAACTTCTAGGAAGTCTTGGCAACTGAAACATTACACTGTAAAAGGTGCCTTTTAAATTAATAAATCTAAAACATCTCTTACATTAAATGAAGCAGCTTTGAAGTACATTTTTGAAACTAATGAACTAAGCAGAAGTAATTTTTTGCTAACTCCTTCACTTAATTTTAATCTCTTAGTTTGCTTTAAGCTTTATTGAAACATACCAGATCAATTTCCCACCTCTGTTGTCCAGCATCTGCTGGTAATTTGGTATGTAAAGCACTTCCAGTCTATTTAAGGAAAACGTCCATTTTCCCTGAGAGACCCGTTTGAAGCTTTCTGAAGACTACATTAACTTTGTAGAAATTAAAAGCTTCATGAGTGTGTCAGTATTATTGATGATGAAATCATTAGTGTGACAAGCAAAATTGCAGTGAATTTTGAAGGTCTCTTTTGACCCATCCAAAAGATAGATATTCTCTATCATAAAGTAGTCTACAAGGCCACATTAACTAAGATAAATATTCTGAAATAAATTGTCTATACCTTCGTAATTTGCTTAAAAGTGGAGTGATACTCTTATGTACTGTTCCCTCTGCCTCCTGTGGAGAAGTGATGGGACTTAGGAGTGTCTGGTCTCAGATGGTTTGAGATTCTGCAATGATTCCCACTCATTTTTCTTTACAGAAATTAAAAAGAAAAAAAGAAATCCAATGCAAAAAGTTGGTTAATGCTGGAATAGTATGAACTCAGTCTACATTCCTAAGTGTCTCCAATTTCAGTAGAATTCACTGGAGAATTTCAGTAGAATTCACTGACTTTTTAGTATCAAGTGAGAGGTTTGGAAGATGTTTGTGATTTCATGTCCTTTTCTGGCTTCAAAGGTCTCGAGCGATGCATCTAGTTTGCTCACAGTGACTTCAGCAGATACTCTTTCCAGAAATGACAGACCACACATAAAGATTTAAGTCAAGGGAAAAAGAGTTAAATATGGATCCTTAAAAAGTATTTTCGTTTTCAAAGTTGTATCATAAAAACAGAATCTCAGTTGTGACTTTTTCAAAATGTGGTAGTTTTATAAATATTGACTTGATAAAATTAATAACTGGCTGTATTTGGACCCTGAAATTTAACCCTATTGGTGGAATTTTCCAAAATTACTAACAGGTTTTACTTATGTATTTATTTGCTCCAATAGTAGTTATTATCACACTGGCTTTGATGCTAGCAGAGATGGATTTTTTGGAAGTGTCTCATTCTGTAGTTTAACAAGAGATTTATTAATATTTTTAGGCTAAGCCACTACTTGCTGGCAATTTACTCAGGTTGACATGCACATATGTCAATGCAGAATCACTTAAGTACCATAGATTTTAGTCTAAAATCCCTGTCTCTGTTTCAAGCTTGAATAAAAAGTGTTCTCCTATACAGAAACGTATTTGTGCATTGATGCTCTATAATTGTGTGGTGTAATCAAGGTGAAATGTCTGTAACACAGACTTGTACGCTGCATGCCAGATTTTACACCTTAGCTTCTATCTGCTACTTCAGATTAGGAAATTGATTTGTGTGTAAGGTGTATGCTATCATCTTTCTCTACCCAAGTTGCTGATTCAGCCCTCCTGCTGGTTTAGATGAAGAACACACTTTGGACTCCCTAGTGTTATGGCTTCACGATCAGGGTGTGTAGGAGGTGTGCTTCAGCAACACATACAGTTGGAAATTATTGTAAAGGTTTAAATGACACCAAGCAATTAAAATAAGTTCTTCTGGAAATACTCAGCTCTTTTAAGAGAAATAGCTAATCCTCAAAGATCATTTTGCATATAAAGACCATAGAAGCTCTCAGAGGAATATTTGAAAAGTTGCTATGCATGTGATTGTTTTTGTGACTACTCAGTAAGTTCTCTGGATCCTTACTGTTGACTTAAGAAGGGTGGCAAAAGCAATTGTTGCAGGAGTATTCTGGAAGCACCTGCTGTTTGGAGTGAATGACCATGTATAAAATCCTGCTAATCATAACTGCATCTAATGACATGCTCTTAATAACATCTTTGGAAACAAATTCTGCTTTATATCGTTGAATATACTGGATCATTCTGCTGGTTTAGCTTACTCTTCTGTGCTGTTCCTCAAAAGGATTACAGCTTTTGTGTGTAGCTAATACCTAATTTTTGTGATTGTGTGATTGCTATGTGTGTCACAAAAGTGAACTGAGTTTATAAGGGCCAGAGTCTGTTTTAGTTAAAAATAAACTTCTGGGGGGAGGGCGGGGGCGGGGAGGGGCAAGTGGGGGAATGCAGTCCTGGACAGCAGCAATGTTTTTTCTGCCAAGAACCACTGTGTGTTTTAGAAATGGCAAGAGAGGCTTCCCATTGGAGTGCGCGTAGCGGCCCCTGCTGGCTTGCTCTTCCAACAGCCCTGGGGGTGATCCCTTCAAAAATGAGCATCAGAAGAAACACGCTGTTTGACTGACTCCTCTAGAACAAAGGGAACTGCGAGTATTTTCCAACTGGTGTCAGCAAAGCTAACTACAAGTGGTATCTTTCCCCCGCCTATGTGGTTTTGCAAAACAGTTTGAACATTCTTGATTATAATCATTACAGACACAATAGTGAAGTTTGTTTTAACAGTTCTATCTGAAAGAAAAAAGTTTCTTAATCAGCTTGCCTGTTTGTTTTCAGCAACAGGTATGCAAGATGATGATGCAACACGGAAAAGGCTCAGAAAGTTAAGTGTTGGGCAGTATGAGAATGATGTTCCTGGGGAGTCAACGTATAACAGGTGTGGATGGATGAAGTCTCCTGCTACTCATGAGGCTGTAATTCCAGGATCAACGGTTGCTGTAGGGAAAACTAAGGAGGTAAACAATCAAGAATTTTTCACTAAATCCTGAAGCAAGTGGCCAGTAGGAAGTCTTATGTTCTGTATCCGAAATTGATGTGAAGCAATTGGGCAGTTTCATCATGCAGTAAGAACAAATAACTGCAGTTACCTCAGAAATGCAATTCAGTGTTTAAGGATGTTCTTGTCTATTCTGTGTTTGCATGTTTTCAGCATTCCAAGATCTCTCTGCTGGAACAGTAGATCACATTATATCTGATTACAGAAACGTTCTGTAATTTGATGAAGAATGCCCCACTGTGTCATAGGGTTAGGTGAGAATTATCACACTGTAATTTTGCTTTTTTGTGCCTTTTTTCAGACGGTTGTTGTACATTACCAAGATGAAATAGATGGGGGAATCTTCTCTACAATTAAAAATGGAAATGAAGCTGTCATGTTCACTTCAGCTTTTTCCCTGTCACCAGAGATGACATACGGTAAGAAAATGTCTGTTCATCTATCTCCTATTTATTTATTTATTTATTTTAATAGCACTATTGACATTTTAGCTGTTACTGAAGAGCTGTTACTGCCCTTTTCCCTCTCTCCTAGTGACAGGACCTCCACTATGCCATCAGCAGATTCCCTCCAGCCAAAAGGTCAGCAGCCCATCTGAGCTGTACAGAACCATTCCTGGTAAGGTACCCCTATTTGCTAAATAATGTGGAAATGAACTGTGGATGAAGGCAACTAAGACAACAGTGGTTTATAAATAGGACATAAAAATGGTCAATTTAGACATGTAAGTCAGAGAAATGGATTTTAGCAGGTATATTTTAATCACACCAAAAATAAATGAATAATGAAGAATTCTCCAAGAAATATTTAATGCCTTCCAGATTTTAATTGCCAACAGAGAGTCCCATGATCACATTCATTGTGCAAATTCAGTGTGAAGCAATTATGCACCTGCGTCACAGAAATACCAGGAAAGCAGCTCAGTGTTTGAGGCTATCCTGATCTTGTTCTATCTGCTTGCATGGTTTCAATGTTCCACAATCTCTCTGCTGATACTTGAGAATGTCAAAATAGTACTATCAGGAGACTTGAGTTCTTTGTGATTTTAAGCAGGTTTTGTCTCCATGTGAGGAAAGAGGGGTGATATCCATTTTGCCATCTTTCCAGGCAAGTGAAGCTGACAATAGTGCTTGACAGTAGCTATGCTCACGTCAAGGAGATCCTTAACCAGAGGAATGGATATTCTGAAGGGGTTTTTTTTGCCATGATACAATTTGTAAATGCGCAACCATGGAAAAGTAGTTGGTAGTAGATGATTACATATTTAAAGATTTAATATGATCTAGCTATGATTTTTTATAATAGAAGGATTCTTTTCAGGCCTTAACTCTTTGCTACTAAAAACAGCAGCTAAGCTACTGTTACCTGTCACCTCTTTTGTGCAAAATTATTTGAAAACATTAATATTTAAAAGAAGAAAGTATTTCTGCACTGCATCAGAAAGTGCTGGACATTGCAGGAAGCCAGCTAATGTATTTAAAACCTGAATAAAAATCACAGGCATTCATTTTATGCATTACATGATGTTCAAATGAAAATTAATGTATATTATGTACAGTTTTACTGCTTAGGCTATGACTGTCTTCTCCAGGAGAATCTTGATAGTAGAGTTTTCAATAAATGTGATGATGGGTTTTGATGCAATAATAATTAGTGTTACGGTTTTAACTTAAAAAAACCCTTTATGTTTAATTTGCCTCACTTAATAGTGAAAAGCAAATAACATCAACGCAGAATAAAATTATCTTTATAGAAAAATCGTCTACCTGGTTCAAGACATCTCTCTATGGTTCTCCCTACTCCTAAATAATTAGTGGCAGATATCCTCCTGAGGACAACTTCAGCAAAACAATCATAGGTTGATCTACTGAACATTTTGTTATTAAATGGTTTCCATTAATGTTGCTAAGAATTAGGACTTGCCCTGGAAAAATATTTGGCTTTCAATGTATTTCTCTATTTTGATTCTCTGCTTAATTCTAAATGCTGTCATCTCTCAAATGCTGGTTTTAGATACTCAGTTAATGGAACACTGAAAATAATTATTTTAATTATTAGAAAAGGAGGCAATTCTTCCTTTGAGTGCCTGTTTCAAAAAGAGGCTCAGGTGTACTGAATGCTGCAGGTTAAGTGCTCTTCTCCATGCAGGTTTGGTTTTAGCTGTAAACATAATGTACTTTGCCATTAAAGGTGTTAGTTGCTAGTTAGTTAAAGATTAAAGGTGTATGAAGTGGGTCAGCTAGAAAACATGCAGTTAAAAAATACCTGTTAGCAAGCATCTCTCAGAAATGTTAACTGGGTGACTTTCCCATCACAGCACAGAAACTTCTATTGTCAGAGGCAAGTTAGAATCATACTTTAAATTTCAAAAAATCTTCTCTTTTCCCTTCACTTCTACTGCAGTTATTGCCTGTATCTACAGTAAGTATCTACTGTATCTACTTGCTTCTGTGTCTTCTGATTTCTTTGGCAAGAAGTGCTTCTTATTTCTGCTACCAATCCCTAATTCATGCCCAGAGCAACAGTGTTTTGTGTGTTGAAGAGGCCAAGAATCTGAAGGGAACAGAAGCAGCTGTTCCTGTGGTTGAGACTGCTTTAATGCACATACCACTAAGGTGACTCTAACAGTGTACACTCTGCAAGAGTTCTTAACAGCCTCGATTTTTAGTACTTTCCCTTGCAGCCTAGCTCTTCTTTTAAATGCTTACGTGGTCTTTATTTTGGTAAAAGTTGGGAAACATACTGACTTCTTCAGAAATTTTCAACAGATAGAGGCCTTTTGAGTCATGGACTCTGGAGTCTTGATTTCTGCCATTAAGATATTGCCACTTTTGTCTCAGCTCAGATCACCTTTGAATTCAAAATTGCTTTGTTATGCATCTCAACTTTGCTGTTTATCTGCTTTTTAAATTACCAGTGAGGATGCTATAATTATCTAGACATATTACTGTTTTATTTCCTCCCTGTTTCCTTGTGGAGAATAGCATTCAGTGTAATTAGCACTTACCATATCAAGGGATTCTGTTGCGCTTTTAGAAAAGTACGAAAGTATATATTTTAAAAGAAAAATATGTGGTTTTGTGTATCCTGTAGTCAAGAATTGCAATGACATCCAGTCCTAAAGTATAAAAAATTTATAAAATTCTCTCTTCTTTAAGTTATTCTTGTAAACTGTGTATCTAGTATCTTGAATGCATCTGATTTTTAACCTGTTTACCAAAGGACACTGTCTTTAATAATGCCTTATAAAATGGAGCTCTGTTATCCTTAGAAATCTTAGTTTTCTTCCCAGGTAAAACCACTTTGGTAGGGAAAGTCAGTCTAGCAGTGTTATGTATCTGTCTCCCTTACATTAGCTATGCCCTAACTCTTCATCCTCCCTGTACATTTATTGGAGGTGTCCTGCCTGCAGGATTTCTTTTCAGAGCCTTGTTCTTTATCAAACAGGTGTAAATTTAACCTCCTTCAGTCTGTGTGCATGCAGTCAGTTTTGTGTCAGCGCTTCTGCTCCAGTGATCACTTGCTGCCATGGTTTCATTGCCATTTTCTTCACTTTACATAGCTTGAAAGTAATACAGCACCCACAGAGTTAATTCTGAATTTTCTTTGAAAGATACCTTGTTTCTTGAGATGAACCTAAGTGGTCTACAAATTGACTAGTGGTCTATAAATTGGCTAGTTTTATAAATACCCCTCAAAAAATAGGGATGCTCCAGAAAGAACCCAGATACAGCTCTCTGGAATATCACAACAGATGATGTATATCCCATGGGAGGGAGAGTCCTACATATCAGTGAAGGAACTGAAGCACTATTTGTAGGCCATTTTGAAACTTACAAAGGCTCCTTTGTCTCAGACAGCAGACAGCTAATTGAAGTCCCTTTTCATACAGAAGTAACAAATAGCATAGCAAGCTCTTTGCCGGGGGACTGAACGCTGGCTAGCTGCCCTGCCACTCCACCCGAGGCTAGATGTGAAGAGCTGCCCCTTCTTCAGCCCTGGTCAAAGCATAGACAGAACTTTGCAGAAGGTCTGCATTCACAAACAGGCATTGTCTTGCAACAGAAGGCAGGGATCTGTGGAACAAGGCAAGATTTTGTATAATTCTTTATCAGTGTACTGACAAAGAGAAGACATTATGTCTTTTTTCCCCATCTTTTCTGAACAGCTTAACTAGACTTGTGTAGTTCAAGCAGTGCAAATGATGGAATGAAAGCATTGCTGCCAGTATAAGGAATCTCTGAGCCTTCAACCATGTGTAAGGCCTTTTCATCTCTTCCATGGAGCTTAGCCTAGATACTGTACTCAAAGCTTGTGTATGAGCTGCATCTATTCTAAAAATTTTAAAAAGGGCAACTCTTCTCCTCATGCCATCATGGAACTCTTCAAGATCACACACTGGAATATTTCCACAATTTTTCTCACACAGACTCGGATTTTATTTGACAGAGACATTGTAGCCCTAAATTCCCCTCATTAAACTAACACAGACTTACTCTTATTACATCATCCAGTAGAGTGATGAGTGTTTAATACATTTATTGGAAGGCAAACCCACAACCTAACAGCCTCATTATTGCATAATTATATTACTGATTAGAATTTTATACTGTTGTGGTTTCATACTGTTATTCCAGGATTGTAATTACTTCCTGTCACTGAGTTGCAAGGGAAATGACACATACTGCTTAATTTTTTGATTAAGAAAATGTCAGGGTTCTAAACTGAAAACATTTTCCGCGTGTCCAGAGGGTCAGTAGCATTGGGAATAAAAGTGAAACTAATTTGTGAAAGGGAAAAATTCCCTGTTTATGATGGGCAAAAACTTTCTCCACAATGTGAAAAGCTTTCATATAATACTCATTTACACCTGTCTTTCTCTCCTCCTCTTACCTGTTTATGTAGGATATAAATGTCCAAAGCAAGTAATAGGTACAGAACTTTTCCAGAGATCTGGGTTAATTTGCTTAGACCATCAGTGCATCCACTTATGTGGATGGTTATCATAAGCTCTGTCCTCCTGGAAACACAGGTGCATTTTCGTTTTTGCTATTGCAGTTTTGTGATTACGTTTTTTTTGGATGTTTTGTTTATTTTAGTGGGTTTTCATTTGTTTGTTTGTTGAGGCTATCAATGAGAAATAAAAAATTCAAGTAGAGAAAGGAAATTTATGATCTTTAATGCAAAGCAGATACACCAGATTTTTGTTACGTTTTCCACTGTCCTGCAATTGCCCTTGACATGTTTATCTTGTGGATGACTACAGTGCTCATCTACACAATATTTTTATAATTAAACACCTAATGTTTCTTAATTATTATTAAGATACTAATAAATATTATTAAAATACACCATTTACTAGTGCATAAGAAGCCTCCATAGGCTTCAGGAGCAAGCAGGAAACAACTTTGATCTCCTCTTGGGATTCTAACATCATGAACTTCATGAGGGCTTCCAGAAAGAGCATGTGGAACGCTGTAAAGCATAATCATACATGTTCAGAGACCACTTGTTGGCTGTTCTAAGCACTGAAGTCAATATAATGTCTATCACACTTCTTCATCTCTGGTTTACTTTCATTGAGACATTCAGCTCAGTGAAACTAATCTTTGTACAAAATTTTTATTGCATGAAGGTTGGAGATTATATATTTTCAAGTCTTCATTGTCACAGATCTCCTTCTCTTTTGCCTTTCAAATACAGTAATGGAAATGTTGCATTTGTTTGGCCTGCGGAGAAATAAGCAACACTTATTATCAGTGATTTCACTCTGGTAGTCCAAATTCACAGCAAAGGTAATAATATTCCATCTCATGTCCTGAAAAGCTTAACCATTTAATTTAGTTTATATCAGTCTGAATGGTGGAAAGTATCTTGTGACAGTAGAATGAAATTGAAACTGAAAATATCTTAAAATACTTGTAGTCTATGTCTACCTTTACTGAGTGGTATTAGCCAAAATATTTATAGTATAAGTGTCTACAACTGAGCTGTTTGGTAATCAGCTTTAATTGAGCATTTTTTCCCCCCACTAAGTTGGCTAAGATTTTCATGCGAGGTACTCTCCCAGTCTACACTATTTAACTTCCCAAAGCTTTAGAGATGAAATTATTTAGAGCTTAATCCATTTAGCTAGCTATATATGGACAAGTTTTGTTTACAGCTACGTTATATGTTTCTACATAAAACTTTAAAAAATCTGCATATATTTTGGCCACTCAGTAAACATTCTAATGTATCATTGATTCAGAGGAGAAAGAAATATAATTATACATAACTGAATACAAAAAGCTAGGGCTTGCCAAGTCCATGGCAGATAGTATATGATGATAAACCAGTGGGACAATATAAATGTGTGTTTTCTTTGGCTGATATGTTAAAGCTGACAATAAACCACTTTCGTTACTCGATTTTCATAAGAAAACTCATTCTCTAAAATATACTCTCTTTTCTATTGGTTTTGGATACTCTAGGTTGATAAAATATTCTGGAACGTGAATACATTTTGTTTTGTAGCCAAGGTTGTATGTGATCACAGACCGAAAAATTCTTCAAATCTGATGCTTATGTCAAGACAAAGATATTTAATGATGAATTGTTCTTACACCTCTATGAGCTAAACTTCTGCAAAGGAACATGGTCTGCTGTGACCTACATGTTGAACATCGTGGTGAACATGGGAAAAATTCAAGTGCTACAGATGGTCATGGAAAATAGTCTGCTGGCAGAATGCATAATCTAGTGCACATGTATATAATTCCATGTGCAGCTTCTCTATAATACTGAAGAATTTGGAGAAAAAACCCCGAGAAGATAGGTTCTTCAGACATTACATTGAAGAGATGTTGTGAAACTATTCACTGTCTCCTCTTCTCACCCCCGCTTGCTTTTGTAGCAGGATTTTCATCTGGACAGAAACACTGTGATCATAGATCAGAATAGGCCTTAAACCATATCCTGCCCTGTTAAAACTGCTTTGGAGAAAGTATCAGATACTGATTTGGAAAGACTGTTTTTTACTGCATGTTTAATTTTCTGTGAAAGTATTTACATTGCTTTTTGTTTTGTTTTTTTTTAACGGATGACTTTTCATTCCATATGGGCAAAGTGCTGATGGATATGTAAAGCAAAGAACTGAGACTGTTCTCCTAAAAATGGCCCTCTCAGAGGGGACCTAGCACTGCCTGCATTATCCATTTGAAAGAAGACACTTCTGAAAGTTATATGGAGTCTTCTTCCTAAAACAACAAATGTCAATTTAAGTTTTCTCACAGGGAAATGAGTATCCAAGTGGTGGGGACCCTAAATACAGAAACAGGCTCTCTTACTTTCTTATTCGCTTATTTTGTCCTGAATTCCAATGTTGAACTGCATTAAAGAAATGGCGGATCTCCTGACAAAACAGTTTTCCTACAGGAATTCATATGAAATAAGGTTTCTAGCTTGGGACATCTTTAAAGTCTCTTGCATGTTGTATGTCTTTCAGCAGTAGTACCTCAATAAGTCTGACTACTCTTTGATCCCTCTCTAGTAGCATTAAATCAAGCAACTGCTGATAGGTTCTTCTTCAAGAACCCACCCTGTAAGCGCTTCCCTTATTTGGGGCACCACATTTTAATCCAGTGTGTTTGTCATTTTGTCTGGACTAACTTTTCATACCACTGTGAACTGAACATGAAACAACTGCCTTATTTCAAAAGGATTTAGTAACTGAGAAAAAACTTGAAAAAGTTTTGCATAAGATGCATGTTATTGCCTATTGCAGTTTCATTCAGGAATAAATACATCTGAAAGTTTAGTTGTGCAGCCTGCAGCTTACATCCTTCCTGTAGCTCTAGTCCAAAGGCATTTTCTCTTGAGAGAAAGCAGTGGCATTATCTGGTGTTTATTTTTTTTGTGTTTGTTTCTTTTTTTATACTTGCCATCCAAGATAACTGACTGTACTTGGAATATGCATTTATTAGCTGAAAAGACGATGGCACTTCCACAGGTGCTGTTATGTTCCCTACTTGACACTGTCCAGGGTGTGTCTTCAATCAGAGGGGATGCAGCATCCTTCCTGCAGAACGTCTGAGACGTCTTAACTAGGCTGCTGATGTAGGAGTTGAGCATTGGCTCCTAACAGAGGGAGCACGTCCCAGGGCTTGATGATAAGAGCCGGCGTCGTCTGGAGGCAAAGAGAAGAGAGGGGTCCTTCGTGTAGGTTCCAGGCAATTTATTGTCAGGAAGGTCCAGGAACGAAGAACAAGGAATCGGCAGGGACACGGAGTTTTATACTCCGGGAATATGGGAGGAGAAAAGGGAAGTAACCAATAGGGTACAACAAAAGGGGCAGAACAATAGGTGGAACAACCAACGGGAATAATACAGAGGCAGGAGTTACAACCAGGAGCCAACAGGGAGTCAAATCCAACAGAACTTTCTAGACCACGGATGCGGCCTCAGCCCTTGGTTCCGCCCACTGACCCGCCTTCAGATTCAATTTCATCCATCCATTGGATGGCCAGGGTCTGATGGGCATTTGATTGCCACAACCCGGTAGTGGGCTGGGTCACCGCAACGCCTACTATCTGTGAGAGCTCAAAAATTCTAAAATTCAGGCAATAAGTTGTATAATTCTGAAGTTACAAATGCCCAAACAAGTTGTTAACATAATCAAATATTACATGGGAAAAATGTGTTTATACAGTACTTCAGTGTTGTTACTTGATCATGGTCTCAAAGCATATGTGCCTCTTCAGCTAAATTTGAAATACACCCTGGTAAGACACTGGTGGGTGGCAGTGGTTTGGTTTTGGTTTTTTCCCCTTTCCTTCTTTTTGCTAAGAACCACTGAAAAACTGATTACTTGAGAGGTCTCTAAAGCACTGATTTAGAGCGTTTGGTTTTTCCCTTTCCGTGGGAAAAAGTCATGCATTTCCCCACATAAATCGGTCATTTGAGAAATAACTTTCTTTGTATGTATTCACTGAAATATAGGTGAATAGTATCTTACACATATATAAAAAATCAAAAGAATCTGAAGCTGAGAAGTCCGTCACTAATTTTTGCTTCTTTTGAAGATGCAAACAATAAGCCATTGACAGAAACTTAAAAACAATTTAACCGAAATACAGGATTGGATGAGCAGCCAGCCTGGCAGATGTGCTGGTTTTTACACATACCTGATGTCGCTTGCTTGCAGTGCATGTGCATAGCATACATTTTTGAGATGTCACTAGTCACTTTCTGGAAAAGGTTAAATTAACCAAAAAAATGGGAACAACTACTTCTCTTGCTATGATTCTATGAAATTTTTTCAACTTGCCAGGGTGAGGCCTCCTACTATATGACATGGCATTTCACAACTGTGATGTGCCAGAGTAATCCATGTAATTTGAGGGAAGGCTGAAGAAGAAAACTTCAAAAATCAAAGTACAGTTGTGAGCACACTTTTTAAAAAAAATTGCAGTTTTAAAATGATCCTGTGTTTGAGTGTTTGGGAAGGTCTGTCTATGGTATTCACAAGTTGAAGATACTCTGCAGTTTCAGAATGACAGACCTTCCAGTGCTGAGTGGGAACAGAGAGGAAATACACCTTCAGTTCCACTTAAATTGTTCATAGTCTAAAGGTCCTGTTGCTCTATGTTTTTTAAGATGCTGTTCTACCCTATATCAATTCTCTTCATGTTTATTCCATGTTTGTTGAGAAAACCAAATTAGTCTGTGTTTTCCTATGCCTGAGTTAGGCATGTTATTTCACAAAACCATTTATATTCAGGCACCTTGTAGACAAAATCCAAAATGAGCAATCTACCTGACATTGACTCCCACACTTCTGTCAATCATTGGAGTAGCAGGGAAACACATGACATTCCTTCACAAATTATGAAGTTTGCTGAATTTGTATGAAGGACACAGCATAGCCACTCTGCTGCAGGGGTTCTTGTTGGAGAAAGGTGCATGTTACAATTCAAGCCCTACATTTTAAGCTATTTTAGATAGATTTTGCAGTGCAATGGTTCTGATCAAATCAGGCACCTTGTGTACTCTATATAGGAGAACTGTACACTGGTACCACCTGCCAGAGATTGAAATCTGATCCTTATCGCTGTGCTGTGCCTGGAACAGCCAGGAAACCAGTTCTTCTTGCCAAATAACAGACCTTCTCCTTTTGAGATGTCAGTATCTTACAGACTGTGCTGACCTAAAACAAATCAGTTCCTCACCTGAAACATCTAACACTGCCTTTCCTTCCCTTCCTAACTCTTCCTTTGTGTATAATCAGCCTTGCCCTTTGTATCTTCTGGCTTTAGTGTTTGAGATTTTTTTCTTCCTTGGAGCTCATCTCATCTGGTTGAAACTTTTAATTTGTGACAGACAAGCAAAAGGTGAGATTTTTGTTATCTCACAAGGTTATTTTAACCAAAAAAAAAAAAGGTTAGTTTTTTGTTAAAAGCACCCTTTTGTTTGTCATTAACTGTCTATGACAAAGGGATTTTCTTGATGAGTAACCCCCTAAGTATAGCCGAGTCCGTTAGAAGGATCCATGCAAAAAAATGTTAAGAAAGGGTGAATTTGATAAATGCTGACAAAACCCAAGTACATTAATACTTTCAATTACATGATTTCTGCTTATGTTATATCCCTATATTACTTTGGAAAGTAAGTTTCTTACTTAACCAGCCTTCTTCATATGGTATCTCAGACTGCTGTAATCTTCTTTGTTAAAGGTTACTATTCTTGTTCCCTTCTAATTCAGCAAGTAAATAGCCAAACAAGCAAAGCTTTCAAGACTTGAAAATCAGGAAAGGAGATATCCGATGGTCCTGTGATTACAGTGCTTTTTATGCACAGACAGGGATGCTTTCTATGGAGACCAATTTTCTCTAATCATTATTGTCTATAGGAGTGTGAAGACTGTGTTTGACTGCATCTGGCTCTGCCAGGAAGCATCCATGACAAAGTTTAGTTGTATAATAAATTAATCAAAGTAACTGATGTCAGTTCTGAACTGCTGCATAATAACCTCTTCTGACCCTGTGGCAAGGATTTTCCCTTCTTTTTACCTGGTAATAGGGTGTATATCACAACTAACCTTTGCCATTGGGTCCTTCTGAGTGCAATCTTCTTGAAACATGTTTAATAGGACCAGCTGGTATAAAAAAAAAAACAATGGTAGGAGTGAATATTCTTATAAAGGAATAGTTTGATTTATAGTCTGTGGAAGAAAGTAAAATGTTAATTAGTTTACCAGTACTCATCTCTACAACCAAGCCAGCTTGTGTATTTTACTATTATCAAAATGGTTTAGTGTACGCATTCAAAAGATGGTGCTGGTAGAAATTTGAAAGCAATAGAATAATTCAGTATGGGAAAGCTTTAAATGGTTGTATTTGTTTCTGTCTATATCTAGTAATTTCCTGCAGTCATCCTTTCAGATAATACGGTGTGCTGGGCACTGAAGAACAATTTGAAGAGGAAATGTGCTGCTCATTGTGGAGCTGCAGTGTTTCCACTCCTCTTCCTGACCGGTAAATAAAACCTGCTCAGAACAATGATAGGGGGATGTTGAATAACATCAGTTAGGCTACACGTGTTTTGTGATCTTGGGAAGCGAGTAAAACTTTATTCAGAGTTCTGGATGCTAAATTTATCCGAGAGTGTTCAGCTAGTTTGGTGTAATAGAGTACCTGGGCTTTGGTCTACATTAAAAAGCACTAATCTGACAGTTCTCGGTTCCGTGTCGTGCATCTCTCTGAAAGAAACAAATAGGTGAGGTCAAATGAAGTGGTGGGGGAAGAACACCACCACCACATTCCCCNCCAGCCGCTCCGACTCGTCTGCTGGCCGCTCGCTCTCCGCCCCCTCGGCGCTGCGCGGAGCACGGAAGCCGCTGGGAGCGGCGCTGCGCGTAGAAGAGGCGGTGTGAATCGGGCGGGGGAAGGGGGAAACAAGGCAGACGCAAGTAAGGTGGAGTCAGCACAGCAGGCTTACACTGAATGGGCAGTCGAGCTGAAGAGCGAGCGGAAAGCCTAATCTAACAACAATCCGGGAATTACTTTCCGCCTGGATGAAGTGAACTCTGGCTATTCTTCATCTGGGTGGCTGTATTGAGGCAAGGAGCCTATGCTTCTGTCGCCGCAGACACTGGAACCCACTTTGCGGTTAAGTTCTAACACGCGAGGGAGAGCGGAGGGTGCTGGCAGATGCGGAATCTAGCTTTTCCCAAGTCTCTGCGTGGTGGGGCGGCGCGCCCGGCTGCCTCGATTCGGTGAGCCACAGGCAGCATGCGGCACGGAGGGAGGGAAGGACTTCGCACAGCCCCGTGGGAGAGCTGCTGTCACGATGGCTTCCATAGGTAGGTTTGTGGCTCCCTGCGCCCCTGTCTTGTGCGTTTTCCTAAGTCTGAAAACTCGTTTTGTGGGTAGGTTTTGTGTTTGGCTGGTCGCGCTCGCCGCAGCGGCAGCGAAACGTGACCCCGGAAAACGGGAGGGCGGCGGGAGTTCACTAAAGTGAACCAGCCTCAGACAGGCCACCGGGGCGCTCCGCTGGCGGGGCGGGGAGCTGGGAGCACGCACGGAGCCTGCGGCCTGCTGCTGCTGTGAGCTCTGTAGATTTGAAGTGGGAGGAAGAGTTACGCCTTTTGTAGTCATGTAACAACGTTGGGAGTCTACACAGAAACCGAGAAGGTTTTCAGGCAAGGAGTTCTGTCAGTTCTGAGAGTTTTCTGCAGTCGCTGAGGAATGATTGAGGGCATGAGGCAGGGCTTGAGAGTTTTGTTTAGTCACTTTTCTGCCGAGGAAGGCTTCTGACTGTTTGTGTGTCATGGTAGGTCTTTTTCAATGCAGAAGAAATGAGGACTGCCTGGAGCATACATAATTTCTGTCTACGTAGAAAAAATTTGTCCAGGCTCAGTCTTTTTCGTCCCCTGAGAAGCTCTTAGTAATATTATGGCAGCACTGAATTTCTTTTCAAAAGCATGAAAGGTGTACAGATTTTGTAAGCACGAGTCTTTCCTAAATGAGGAATATGACATTGTTTTTCTGCTTTCTTGCTTAATGAGAAAAACACTTTATTGTGCCATTAGCACTGGAAGGGTAATTCCTCTAATTCTTGCATCCAAGACAAAGTGTTTTTGTGTAATACATGTAAAACACGCTCAATTCCTTACTTCAGATCTGAATTTTCCATTAAATTATAATAGTGTCTTAGAGCAGCCAACTATTACACGGTACAATGTACAGGATACACCAGAATAAAGAGTCTGGTTCTTATCGCCTTAATGCAAACAGTTTTTCTATTCAGGCAGTAGTAGTACAAGCTTGGGTGAAGACTGCAACCCTAAAAGGAGAGTTACTGATTCACAGTTCTCGAGAGACCAAGAAAAAAAATGCAAGAGCTTAAATTCTCAGTTGTGTTTTGTGATACTGAGCAACATTGAAGATAAAGTTAACTTAGTTTGTTTTTACCGGTTTCAATCCCAGGTTAATAAAAGCAGCCTCTGAAAAGTCAGTTCTTTTTCTGGTTTTTATATAAAATGGTTTAGATATACTACTTGAAAATCAAAAAGCAGCCCTCGCTCTTATTTATTTAGGCTGCAGTGAGCTGGGTTCAGTGTTTTCTTGCAGGCAAGTGACTGGATAATTGACCAGCTTGAAGAGGGTCACATTTAGGCAGAAATTTTCTCACAGCAGAAGAACAGGTCCAAAGTGAGAGTTTTGATAGAAGGTCTGAACCTCAGTTGGATTCCTTCCATTCCTTCTGTGAGGTAAGTATGCCTCAGACATCAAAATCTGCATACTGGGACCCTTCTGGTGCCTGGTGACACCAGGGAACTGGACTGAGACAGGAAAAGGGGAGTTTAAACTCCTTCTTTACCTCTCTTTCACCTCAGGAAAGTATATAGGGGCATAACACAAAACAGGGAGTTTCACTGAGTCTTCGTGCTTGCTTCTCCGAAGTGTCAAAAGCAGATCCAAGCTCTGTCCCTTCTTCTTTCATGCAGTATTTGCTCCAGTTTGCCCCCTGTACCTTCACCCTTGCCTCCTTTCCTTTGGCTTTGCAGTGGATCTGTCAGTAGACATGAGTGGCACTTTTTAATTCAGCAGAGATGTCTCAGACCTGCATCTCCAACATTTCAAGCAGTTTTAATGGATAATGAACTTTGGAGCACAAGGCTGACATCTTACGCTTTTCTTGAAAGGTCCTTGGTCTTCCAGTGCATTCTGCCTGAAAAAGTATTACTGTATATTTTGAAGGTACCATTTGCATGTTTCATAGGTTTTTTTTCTTTTCTAAAACTACTGCAATTTAATTTTACAATTTGATGAAAATTGTCATGTTCAGTAATGTGAATGTCTGAAATTCCATTATGAGATAAACCATAAGAATGGAATTGTCTGTCTCTAAAGCCGTTTTACTAAATTGCTGTGTAAACTTAGTGGGGACATGTTAATAATTGTGTTCTAATTGTTTTATTGGATTTATTTTTTTCACCACTGAATGATCTGCTGTATGTAGAGACAGAATAGGGGTTCTCTTGTTTATGCGTTGTGCACTGATAGTGATTCTCTCCTAAAGAGTGTTTTAATAAATGTCGTATTTCATGTTTGCATGTGATCCATGTGATCCAGATGTCTTGAGGATGTGCCTCTGCAGCTGATTTGCATTCCTAAGACAACAAAGCTATTCTTCAAGTCAGTAGAAGAGCATCTGCAAGATCTTTTAAAATACATGAAAAGACACGCAACTGCTTTAGTTCTTGGGGAAGTTTCTTTTTTTCTTCCGGTACTACTTCGGAGAATGAAATGAATTAGTACAAGAAAGCCTTTCAGAAAGTCATGATAAGGATTTTTCTGCTTTGAAGATGCTGTATTGTTAATTCTGTTCAGTATATAGGAGTTATTTTTATTTTGGTGTTCCTATGAATGTATGATACCAAGTTACCTGTAAAGCGGTCTAGCTATTTTCTCTGTTGAAAAGAAGCCAGATAGTACAGGCTTTAGGGCAGGGACTGTGGGTGGGGTAAAGTGAGGTCTGGTAAATCATCATTTTGATTCTTACCGATGTGCAGAGGGGGCAGAGGGTAAGTGCAGTTAATTGTGTCAGCCTGTGGTTGCCTGGAGATAAGCTGACATCTGGCATAGCTTCAGAGTCTACGTTTGGTTGTTACTGGCAGGCCATAATGGGAGCTAGAAGTTGCAGAACACAGGAATGTCCCAACACACTCCCACTTTTGTCATGCATCTTGATGGCAGGCCAGAATCTCCCATGGTGAAGGTGGTGAAGTGCCAGCCTTCCTCACTCAGTGCTTGCTGGGGACTGCTGTGCCAAGGATATTTCCTCAAGGGGTGACATGGATAATTTACAGCTCTCTTTAGGGCATAAGGCAAGAATGATTTTTTTTTAATTCGAAATAACATTTGAAAGGCTCCCAAAACGCAGTGAACACTTTTTAAATGCACACAATAAATAATTGCAGGAAGTTAAAATCCTTCAGTACTGTAGTGTCCATTATATTTAATTACTAGCAGTTTGGATTCTAACTGTTGAATGTGGGTTTTTTTCCACCAAATAAATGTCTCTGAGAAATACTTTATTGCCTCTCCAGATGTGCTGTTTTATTTCCCAGGTTGTCAGCCACTCCATTGTTGTATTTTCTGTAGTATCCAAGCTTGTAATACATATTCCACTGAGATTATTCTCAGATGAAGCAACTGAAGCTGATCTTTTTTTTGTGCAGAGAGGGTAATACCTGGATGCTAGAGCCACTATCTTGGTAACTTTCCCAGGTTTAGCCTGACTGATCGATTACTTGCAAAGGGAGTTGGTCCATTCCAATAGGCACTAGCAGAATCTCCAAGCAGTAGCAGTTCTGTCTTTTTGTTCACAAACATGAAAAAATCCTGTTACATTCTCTCTGCTTGGTATTGGTGGGTTTTTGAAAAGGGGGAGCCACAGGTGTCTCTGTGTTGGTACATGATTTTGACTCATGACATGTACTTCTAAATGAGAAGTGGAACTACTTCTTATGTTGAATAGGAAAGCAGGTACTGTGCAGAAGACAAAATAAAGTTATTCCATTCCCTGGCATCTATAGTTATAAAAGACAAGACTTTAAGCATCCTTTATTGATTTCCCAATCACATAATATTCACACATTATGTGAAAAGGAAGTGATGCCTTGAAGTAGCTACCTGAAAACAGGCTAGACAAGATCGAGAGAATAAAAGTAGGTATTTATTTGAAGGGCCTTCAAAGGTACACCCTGGGCAGTCAAGAGGCTATACCCAAGATGGACCCTGGGTCACAGGTTCTTCACACTTTTCTAAGTTTGGTCCATTTGCATATCAGGGTTGATTTTCCAACTATCATTTCAGTTAATGATGTAATTACCCCAAGTTTGCCCCTCCTCTCAAAGGCTTTAGTTAACATATTTTAGTGCCTGGGACAGCAAGGTGTCCTTGAAGTGCAAACCTAGAGAGGGTTTGTTGTGTCTAACCCGCATGAGAGAACAGTAGCTAACAGGCCATACGAAATTTCAGAGTTAGATACTAGGCAGTACAGGATTAGAAAAATAAAAAAGTTGAAACCTAAGGCATCAGAAGGAACAGTGTGACCAAAGTTGATGGGTTTCATATAAGGGAATAATTTGGTTCACTGTATTTTTGTGAAATTGAATGCCAAATGTAACAAGTTTAAGAGGTCAGAATTTCAGTAAAGTTAATATTTCGCAGACTGAAGGCAAGAGAGACTTTTGGTCTCTCTTACTAATTTTGGCACCTTTGTATTTGGTAAAGCAAGGAAGTGAAAGGGAAGATAGATAACCCATAAGAATCTTACAGTGCAAATAGACTTGGAAGAGTGTTAGCTTATAAACTGGCTGAAGTGGACCATCAAGTGGCTTGGTTACTTTGGCTTACTTCAGAGCAGTATTATTTTCTCTATCCACTTGGATTTTAGGCTAGCCTCAGATAGTGGTGAGGTAGTGAGCTCAGTGTTTTGGGAGCAGAACACTGACTTAAAAGCTCCCTTTCCCCAAAAGATGTAACTGAGGATCTTGACTCGAGTTTTCAAGCTGGTAATGATTCACATTAACTATCACCTTTTCATGAAAAGGACTACAGAGTTTGAAATGTATGAGAACCTACTAAAATTCAAGGTATGGTAGTGAAATGACTGTTTTTACTTGCCCACTGTTGTTGGTTAATTGTCTCCAAAGATGTGAGGTGATTTTGCTCTTCAGCTGCTGCAAGAAAAGAAAAGCAGTGTTGTTACCTATCTTTTGTCTGGACCATGGTGTGGCTTAAGCTACTCTGGGTTTTTTTCGGTAGGTTGTTTTTTTGGGGGGGGGGAGGGGTAGGTTAATTTTTCTTCTTTGTTTCAACAGGTTTAGTGGATTAAAATATGGGTTAATCTGTAAGATCTTACTTTATATAGCTGTGTCCTAGGCACATCCAGGAGTTTCTGCTTACAACTGAAAAAAGCCTGCAACTTTTACAGGTTTTACCTGTTGCTGCCAAGTAGAAGAATGAGCTGGATATTTTTGTGCCTTGCATGTTGGCACAATGAGTATTCATTTTCTTTCTTAATGTCA
Organism: Machaerirhynchus nigripectus; assembly: GCA_013397975.1. Lineage (NCBI taxonomy): Eukaryota > Metazoa > Chordata > Aves > Passeriformes > Dicruridae > Machaerirhynchus > Machaerirhynchus nigripectus. Next base: position 70,652 of record VZRQ01004162.1, on the reverse strand, counting down.
TTTTTCAGTAGCGTATGGTGCAAAGAGTCCAGCTCCTTTTTAAGGTCCTGCTTCTAAAGTTGATCATCAGTGATAGTAAATGTAGGTCTGATCTGGGTGCATGAAAAGATACAAACATGGTGATCCTGGCTTTTGTCATGTCATTTCTTGAAGCAGGGAGCTGCACTTACACATTGTCAGTGTTATCACGGCTATAAATGGCATGGTAGGGGCCTGAACCAAGAAGCACTGATGCTTTGCTTTCTGTCAAATGTGCCAGGCCAGTTAATTCTGTAGAAGCTATGAAACTGCAGTTATTGATTCCATGAGATAAAGGGTTAACAGCTGACCAGTGAACTCTGCATCAACAATAAAGGACAGCTGAAATATCCAGCCCTCTTGTTTTTAATTGAAGTAAAAACAAGACTGCTTTCATGGGAAGTGCCTTTCAGATATACTTGCTTCTAGCCTGGGAAGAGTTGTACTGAGTTTGTGTTTTTTCTGCAGGTTACATGCCTGGCTGCCAGTGGCTTTTCACTCTATGTTTCGTATTTTACACCTGTGAAAATGGGGTATGAAATGCATCTGTAAGCGTGACAGTGATCCTTCCCTCATGCAGTGTATGGTGCTCTAAAGGTAATAGCAAGAATCCAAGGCCTGAAACAGGGAAGAATCAAGCCTTGGTCCCTTTATTCAAGCAAGTGCTGTGGAAGAAGGAGTGGAATTTGCTGTGTAAATCCGTTAGATTACCTTTTATGTACATAGTTGAGGTCATATTAGAGTGGGAGAAGATTTTAAGCTATTTCAGAAGGAGTGCCACTTCCCTCCCTGCCCCCAGACTCTTAGTAACTGGATTCCAGTGACTCCCCTTGTATAGTCTGGTACCAGGAGGACAGAAACAGAGGCATGAAAACAAGCAAGGATATTGAGATAAGCTTGTGATTGTAATTCCTATTCTTGTGGGGAATACATTAACCTCTTGCATTCAGAAGCAGAATTGTCTCAACCTGCAGTATAATTGGGAAGCATCTGGGCAAGTTCAGGTGTGGAGATGAGATGCCTGTTGCACTTGAGATACTTTGTCAAATGCTGGTCTCTGGAGATTTGTCTGCTTTTAGCCTAGTCAAAGTTGTGTTTCTGGGGAGGCTTTAGCAGTCTTCATACCAACATCAATTTGACCAACATACCTTGACCTACATGGGCTTGTGCAGCCAGCTTTTCTGACTCTGTTTGCACCAGTATGAAGATGACTGTAATGTAGCTGATCTAGTAGATAAATACAGATTCAGATTTCTGTAGCTCTTCCACACTAAAAATTTCTGCAGTATTTCCTTAAAGTTCACTTTTATGGCTGTTCTGAATATAGTTAAAGTAATGGCATATTTAAAAGATGGTTTCTGTTAAAAGGCAGTTTTCTGTTTCCCTCATCCAGTTAAATGTTTGCTCTGTACAATGTGTGCTATGTGATGAATTTAGATGGTTTTTAGTCAGGGCACTAATTGGCAGATTTTCTTATGTCAGACATATCTTTTAAGTACCTTGCACACTCCTCATTCAAATAATAGCAGAACCAAGCTCTGCCATGAATTGAAGGGAAAACAATATTAATTTAGACTTGTTTCAGTGGCTTTTTACATGAGAAAGATTACCTTATGGAAAAAGTACATGAGTGTGATCTCAACTCTTTGTAGGAATGGAATTATTCCATAACTTTAAGGGTTTTTTTCCCCCCTCCCTTATTCTTCGGAAGTGTATCAACTCAAGAGACAGTAATTTGAGATTGTTTCATCTGTGACTGTCTTACTGGGTTTCAGTCCTGCCAGTGTTGAGGTCGGTGTTGAGGTCAGGTGAATGAAGCTATTCAGACACATGGGCATTTGTAGTATTATAGTCTTCTATCATGGAAAACAGTGTGGTTGAGCCTGGACCTATGTGAATAGGTGTTGACATTTTTTATACTAATCCAGAATAATTAAATGTAATCCCTATTAGAGCTTGACTGGTTGTTTAAGTATACCTCTAAAAAATGATGTGAAACTGTTCCTATATAAAGCTCTGCAGTAATAGCATCCACATTATTCGTCATCTAAATGCATCTGTTTAGCTATATCCTATAGTGTTTATGTCCAGTAGAATTAAGTTGAACATATTTCAGATTTCAGTTAGTTTAGAAACCAGTTACTCTGGTACTGTTTGCAGGCTGTTAGAAAATAAAGGTTACAGTTGTTTTGCTTCTTTGTCTGTGGTGTGCACAAAGTCACACCTGAAAACTGTAGCTGCACAGGTGTCATGTTTTAAGCCCAGCCAGCAACCAAGCTTAGTGCAGTTGCTTGTTCACTCTCCAACCCCTAGGATACAGGAGAGAATTGAAAGGGTAAAAGAAAACTCATGGGCTGAGATGAAGACAGCTTAAGAGGGGAAGCAAAAGCCCCATGCACAAAGGCAACACAAAAAAAGGAAGTAATTCACTTCTTCCCATGGGCAGCCAGATGTTCAGCCATCCCCAGGAGAACAGACCCCATCACGTCTAATGGTCACTTAGGAAGACAAATGCTCTAATTCCAAATGTCCTCTCCTTCCTCCTCCCACTTTGTATACTGACCGTGATGTCATGTGGTCTGGAATATCCCTCTGGTTAATTAGGGCAACCTGTCCCAGCTGTGTCTCCTCCCAACCTCCCATGCACTCCCAACTGCCTTGCCAGTGTGGCAGTGTGGAAAGCAGAAAAGGCCTTGTTTTTCTATGTAAGCCCTGCTCAGGAATAACAAAAATATCTCTGTATTATCATTACTGTGTTAAGCACAAATCCAAAACAGCCACATACCAGCCACTGTGAAGAAAGTTAACTCTACCCTGGCCAAAGCCAGCACAACAGGTAAACCATGTGCTGCACTGTGCTGCTAAACTGCCATTGAACCCCAGTTGTGTCCTTTTGTCCTCCTGTGAGGAGAAGAGTGTGAAGACTGGCTCACTCATCTTCATGCTTTCCCATCAGGTTTATATACACATTGATAATATACCCCTGAGCTTTCTTTTCTCCAGGCCATACAGTCCCAGCTGTCTGGGACTCAGCCTCTGCTCCTATAAAAGATGCTTCCAGTCCCAGTGATGGCGTCTTTGTGACCTTGTGCTGGACTTGTTCAAGCAAGTCCCTGTCTCTCTTTTACTGAAGAGCACATAAATAGGCACACAGCTTGATATGTGGCCTCTAATGCTAAGCAAGGAGGAAGGATCACCTCCCTTGACCTGCTGGCAGCACTTTGTGATGCAGGCCGGGATACTGTTGGTCACCTTTGCCATGGGCTTGCATTGCTGGCTCATGGTCAGCTCATTGTCCATCAGAACCACCAAGTCCCTCTCCACAGAACTGTCTCTAGTCAGTCAGCCCCCAGCATGTGCTGGTGCCACAGATTATTCCTTCTCAGTTGCAGGAGTTTGTATTTCCCCTGGTTGAACTTAAGATTCCTTTTGTCCCATTTCTCCCATTTCTAAAAAGTAGCACAACCATCTGGTTTGACAATGACTCCTCACAGTTTTCTGTTGTCTGCACTTGCTGATGAAACTTTATCCCATTATCCATGTTGTTAATGAAGAGTGTTGAAGAGTATTGGTCCTCGTATCAGCCCCGGGATATAATGCTATGGCTTGCCTTCTAGTGGATTTGCTGCAGCTGATCACAAGCCTCTGGGCCCAGATACTCAGCCAGTTTTTAGTAGATCTCACTTCCACTTAATCTAACCCTTGTTTTGTCAGCATGTTTATGAGGATATTATGGAAGACCACGATGAAAGCCTTACTAAAGATAAGGAACATCCACTGCTTGTCCCTTAGCCACTAAGCTAGTCAGTTTAGCGAAGAAAGCTATCTCAGTGGATACGCATGATTTCCCCTTTGTAAATTCATGCTGACAACTCCCAATCCTTTTCTACCATGTGTTTGGAAGTGGTTTCCAGGATTAGTTGCTCCATCACCTTTCCAGAGACTGAGGTTAGATGAACCAAGCCTGCAGTTCCCTGAATCATCCTTCATACCTTTCTTGGAGGTATGAGTGATACTTGCTCCCTTCCAGTTTTTAAGAATCTCTCCCGGTCATTGAGACCTTTAAAGACTATTGAGAGTGGTCTTGCAGGGTATCAACCAGCTCGCTCAGCTCCTGTGTATTCAGCTTCTCAGGCCCCAGTGGACTTAAATATGTTCAGTTTGTTTTAGTTCTCCTTTGCTTAGTCCTCCTCCACTGAGGGTATGTTTTGATCCTGATTTTTTCTGTGGTCTCAGGGGCTTGAGGTTCCTAAAGGCCTGTCTTACTGATAAAGACTGATATGAAGAAGGTTGTGAGTAGCTCAGTGTCATCTGTGTCATTTGTGTCATTTTTCCACCAGGTCCCCTGCCCCATTCAGCAAGTGGGCTGAATGGGCTTGGCAGACTTAAAAAGTGAAGATCATGGATAAGATAAGAACAATTTACTGAAAAAAGCAATGAGATGAGAAACAAACAGTAAGAGTAACAATACTAAGAAAAGAGAGAGTGATTCACATGCAAAAATGCTCACTGCAGAGCTTGGCCTGAGACCCTCCCTCCAGCTTGCTATCACCACCACCTCACTGCTCCCTCCGCCATGCTTTCTTAACCAGAAAGGACCCTTTCTCCTTGGAAGAGACTCCCTTCTCCCCACCCCCAGCAATGACTTGAGGTGTTATGCAGTAACTCCAGGCCCTGTCCATGCCCCCTACTGCATACTGCAGAAATTAACTCTGTTGTGGCTGGGACCATGGCACCCAGTTTTCTACTAGTACTTTAAGTGCAAATGGTGCACTTGACTAGACATACCTGATTAACACTGTGGACTGTGGAATGCAAGGTATCTTGGAACAGACAGGTCCATTCATATCTTTAGGGCTAGAGAGTGTATTCTGGAGAACTGATCAAACAGTTTGAGTGTTGCAATTCTGTAATCTTTGTTCCCTCTGCTATTTGACCTGCTCAATGTTTTCAGCAATACACATGATTTTGTGAAATAACATCTGCTGCTCAAACAAACAAAACCTCTTCTTTATAATCTTAATAAGAGAAAACTAGAATATTTTATGAACACTTTTTTTCAATACAAGGTTCATAAAAATGCATGTTGTTTTTAAATTGCATTTACTTTGTTTTCTTTGCTGCAGAATCTCAAAGTTACATGGAAGCCATTAATCTCTCTGTGGTGATGTCTGACAGCACCGTGGGCACTAACTCTTCTTTGCTGAGGGCCAACATGCAGACTGATCCCTCCTTTCAGCGCTGTTTTTCATCTTCATGTACTGTTTCAAGTAGCAGTCCTATCGCAGAAAGGTAGGAAAAGATTCTCCTGCTTTATTCTTTAGTTCTCGTAATGGTAGTGCCCAGCCAAGACATTATGCTTTCATCTTTATTGCAGACCATTTTTACAAGAACTTTGAGATTGGTTGTGACATTTAATGTTGATGTTGTCGGTCAGTTGGATTTTAACATGTACACAGATGTTACTTCTATGTCAGGGACACAATTAGCTTTGAAGATAAGTGGGAAGAGAAAAAGAAATAGAATTTTATAGCTCAGTTACGTTATTGTGTGCTAGCACAAGCTCATATATATTTTTCTGTGTGCTTACCTGGTTTCTCTGATATTTTACTTAAAGCTGTGTCATGAAATTTCACACTAGAATAAGCTGTAGATGAGAGAAAGGGAGCACTCCTCTCACTGCAGACGTGTTTCTCGTCAGTAAGATGTCAGTAGATTTGCTTTGATAGTATATAGCTGATTCCCTTTCAACTGCTCAGCAGGCTTAGAAACTTTATTATTTTGTAATTATATTGTGGTAAACATGTAGAGCTTTGGACTAGAGCTTGAACAGTATAAATTTACAAAGTGGTCCTTGTCCAAAGGAGCTTACAGCGTAAGCTAAGAAATGGCAAGAAACAGCAAACAAACGAGGAGTCCCTAGTTACTGTTAGAAGGTTCAAAAGACCATAACAATGCATGATCAGACATTAGCTTTGAGCTATATTTACTCAATAGACAAGGTGGTACATGACACCTGATGAAGTTACCTTCTCTCTCACTCTGCAAAAAGATTCCTTTCTGGCTAATTATCCATTCTCATTCTTAGCTATTAGGCTCCTTTTCCACAGTAAGTATTTGAGAATAGTTCTGGTTGGAGTGTCAGTCTCAATGAATACTTCAAGTATGTCATCTATTTATCTTTTATTTATCTTCCAATCTAATTGGTTTCATTTTCAGTCAGTACAGAGACTGTGAAAGAATGTTTTGATTTTGTGATTACAAATGTGAACTTAAGACTGAACAAAATATGTTAGTATTTGCTGCAGAGGAGGCAGTGTAACAATTACAAGTGGATACGTATTAAAAGCCTATCAGGCAATTCAGTCATTATCAAGTTTACATTCCTACTTCCGACTTTATCTAGAAAATTTTGTTCACTTTTTTCTAAATGTTTTTTCTATGATTTTTTAATTTCACTTAGCAGATAGCTACAGCTCTAGAGGTTTTTTTCTTGCAGTGATGTCTTCTTCAATTTGCTTACTTTCCATTTCTTTATGGCCCTTCCAATTTGAGCTGTTTAAATCTACTGAAATCCATTTCCACAGCTCCGTTTTAAGTAAAAATCCTTTCTTTTTTAATATATATCCTAGGTCAGCTCTTCTCCCTTTGCATTTCCCAATGAGGTTATTCTCGCTAGATCTGGTAATATTAGTAATATTTTCCAGCTACAGCCTAAGGGCATTTCATTTTTAGAAGCAAGGAGACAACTTAAACTTTTATCAGATGATTTCATGAGAAGCTTAGTTTCTCTTGTTCAGAAGGACATTTTTTTTTTTTCACTTGAACAGGTAGAATTGCTACCCAGTAGAAAAATTGAATGTTTACTGTTGAGATATTTAATTCTGTAAATCAGAATTTTTCCACTGTCAAATTAACCCCTGGACCTGCCTCCCTTTTTTTTTAATATAAATTGTATTAAAAGGGACCTGGTCTGCAAGTTACTGCTTGTGAACTATGTTCTTATCATTATCATAGTTACTGATTTATTGTGTGATGGTGCACAACCACCTCCTCAGCCCATTTCTTTTTGTTTTTATTCTGGCGAGCATAAGACACTCTGCATGTAAGAACTAGTATGGCTGTGTCAGGTTTCTTCCCTAAACCTCTACCTCTATGCAGCTTTGGCATAAGAAATTGTTGCCTCCTACTGCTTTTTTTCAGGTAGCACTTCAGCTCATCAGGACCACGCTATGTGAAGCAATGCTGCAAACAGCCTCACTAAACTGATTCATATTAAAACTAGCCCCCTCAAACAGAGAGAAGTATTTTTAGCTGTCATTAATTTCATGGACTGGTTTACAGTGCAAACTCAGAAGCTATCCCATCAACATGGCTAGGTGGAGGTGAGATAAGGCAGAACATAATGACCTACACTGAAGAAGTTACTGGTCAGGGTAAGGCTGGAATCCCTTGATCCAGCTGCATTACCTGCTCCAGCATGCTTTCAAAGAGCACCCTGAGATTTTGTCCTGGGTGTAATGTTTCATTGCTTTCCATGATCACTGAAGAATGGGTTGTACAGTAACATTTTAAGGGAATGATTTGGTTGTTGTTTAATTTTTGTATTCAATTTTTGGCTTTTTTTTTTGACAGCTCTTCAGCAGCAGAATATCCTTGGCTTGAAAGCAGCTCGAAAGCTTCCCTGTCAACCCAGTTTTCATTGGGAAACACCAGGCAGCCGGGCGGTTACCTTGTGCCTTCTGAATTTTCAAGTGCTGTGCAGGATGTCTCGCTCCTGTCTCATTTCCAAACTCCAGGACTGCAAGTTGTCACCCTGAGCAATCTGGAGAGTTCACCAGCAGAGCCACACCAAGAACATGCTATCAGCAGCAGTGCTTGTGCCTACCTAGGCCACAGTGCGGGTACCAGGGACAATAGCTCCTCCCGAGAGGAGACACAAGCTACTTGCATAGCCAGTACTAGCACATGTAAAACCCTGAGCTCATCAGTGACAAGTGCTGATGACAATGACTTTTTGACACAAAACTTTCTTACAGTGGCCTCTGGGCACAACAGCCAAAACAGTGCAGTTCAGCATCACCATGGAGGGAACCTACATGCTCAACCGCCTCTTCCAGAGAAGAAGAGGTCCTCTGAAGGAGAACATTCCTTTGCCTCTGTGTCACCTTCTTCAAGTGGCTTCTCTAGCCCTCACAGTGGAAGCACAATCAGCATTCCCTTCCCAAATGTCCTCCCAGATTTCTCAAAAATGTTAAGCCCTTCCCCAGTGCCAGGTAGGTTCTGCATCAGAGAAATGCAAAATACATTAGATTTTATATGAGTTCATAAAAAGAGTTTTGGGGATTTTAAAAGTGGAGAGGGGAAAAAAAAGTAGTGGAATGAAAATGGCACAGAAGACTTCAATGTTTGCAGTAAGTGGTGCCAGTTCACTGTCTTTGGATGCATTATTCAGAAAACAAGGCTGCAAATTTCTTCCTGTGCTTCCTAGAAGTCAGCTATTGGGCAGCCTACCATTTCAGCTGTCAAACTACAATGGACCGGTGTGGAGTCCAATTTCTTTTAAAAAGGGCTGGCTTCTCTCTGCACCTTTTAGACTTGTGCCAAGAAAATCTAAAAATGTACATGTGTGTTTGTTGGGCCCTGTTGAGAAGTTTGTATTTAATACAGCTTTGTAACTAAAACTTTCTAACATTTTACGGATTTTGCAAAATGAAACTTTGAACATGCTTTCAGAATCTTAGCATACAGTGTTACATTTGCTGGTTCTAAAACAGCTCAGTTTCTCTAAACTGTCCTAATGATGAGTTTTTTGAGTAATCATGGTGACTGGAAGTTGGAAAGAAAAGTAAAAACACTTCGGTATTTTAAAAAATTTCTTGACTTTTTCCCTTTTATTTCACAGAAAACACAGCTGATAAACATGTGACCGTAAAATTTGTCCAGGACACATCCAAGTTCTGGTATAAGCCAGATATTTCAAGAGAACAAGGTATATCAATTGTTACATATTCTGGCATATCCATTCACAGAAAAGTTAGTTGGTGAAGTCTTGATTTTTGATTCATACCCAATCTCTAAAAGAAATATCCAACCTAGAAGGGCCACAGACGACTCCTCTTAGTTTCTTTTGTTGAAAGGCTGAATTTGAGTGTGAAGGGCAGTCAAATAGTCTTGAAAAATACTCAGTTAATCAGACAAATTATTAGCCTAACTGAACTAGATATGAAGTAATGTAGATCTACCTGTGGTAGCTGCTGCAAATGCTCTTTGTTGTCATTTTTGAATGGCAGATACGCATGAAACAATACCAAACGACTGCTCTCCAAAACCTTTTGAGTGTAAGTGTGCTATTCTCACATGATCTCAGAATAATTCATTAACTAGGTCATCACAAAAGCGTCCTCACCTACCAGTCGTTTTGTAGCCTGAATTTCAGTGTAAAGTGACTTAAATTATTTCTTAAAGGTCACTACCATGGAACAACATCTTCATGATGTATGATGCAGATACAGTACATTTATTTATATGTAGATGTATTATTCAGTGAACTGAAGAAATCTTTTATTACCTATGTGAAAATGAATACTTGTGAGCACCAGGAGTACTGCATCTGGTATACAGGAAAGACACAGACAGACCTGTTGGAGCGAGTACGGAGGAGGGCCACCAAGTTGATTAGAGGGATGGAGCACCTTTCCTATGAGGAAGGGCTGAGAGAATTGCGATTGTTCAGTCTGGAGAAAGGAAAGCTTTGGAGTGACCTGACTGCAGCCTTTCAGTACCTGAAGGGAGCCTACAATAAAAATGGAGAGGGACTTCTAGAAGAGCGTGTAGTGACAGGACAAGGTGAAATGGTTTCAAATTGAAAGTAGGTTTAGATTAAATATTAGAAAAAATTACTTACTGTGAGGGTGGTGAGGCACTGGAACAGACTGCCTAGAGCAGTTGTGGATGCCCTCCATCCATGGAAATATTTAAGACCAGGTTGGATGTGGCTCTGGCCTAATGAAACATGTTCCTGTTCATGGCAGGACTGTTGGAAGTAGATAGTTTTTAAGGTCCGTTTTAATCGAGGCCATTCTTCCATGATTCTATGAATTTACACGCTGTCCCTGCAACAGTATGTACATAAGTGTGCTGGGTGCTTGTTACAATCCACTAATCATAGAGGAGAAAAGTGAGCTCTGTGGATTGCAGATAGAAACTTCAGGTTCGAATATTCCATGAAATGAGATTAAAATCAAACAAGGTTAAATGTTGATACCAAAAAATTGCTATCTTATTTAACAGTAAATGAGAGAGAAAGAGAAAGAAAGAAATAGAAAAAGAGGTTGGGAGGGGGACAGGAAGAGTGACAGGAACAGAGTAAATAGAAATATATCACACCTCTGTGGGTCCCAGCGGTGTCCTGTTGATCCCCTCCATCAGATCTTCTTGGTGGTGAGGGTCCCCTGCCACAAAACATAGAGTTCAATGGATTAGTATAAATTGGGCCAGGTGGGAATGCCCAGGTACCTCCCCTGAAGGGGGGCAAGTCTGACACTGTCTCCTGCAAGACTCTGGATCACTTTGCATCATGTGTCGTGCTCTGGTGCAAGGTCTCAGGAATGAGTCTGGGGAGTGCTTTGGGGGTCTTTGATGGATTATGATGCCCCTCAGGTGTCCCTCACCTGAATGTCCCATGAATGTGTCTTTCCTGGGGTGGGGGGGGTTTACAACTGAGCCAGTTTGTGAAATGGAGGGTGGGTGTTCACTGCCTCTGACCTGCAGTCATGTCATACACCCAAAACTCTCCTCCTCCCCCCTTGGTTAGGGAGGAGTTTGTGCAAACCTAGCTGCAGATAAGCCTGTGGGCTATGGCCTCCACCCCAAAGCCAGCTGGGGATGATTTTCAGGACAGCTGCTGGGCTTGGCCATCCTGTGAATCCATCCTTCTCCCATAGCCTTATCCATTTCTTCTCAGACGTGAGATGATTGAAAAACAGTGCCACTTTTATCTCAGGTTCTTCTAGGTGGCTTAACTCACAGTTCAGGGTTTCAGTCAGGAGGCCCATTCAGGGTGGGGTGGGCTCTGGTGGTGCAGCTTTGTTTCACACTTTAGCCATAATGGGCAAAAGTCCTTTATAACAGTGTTTCAGGCATGAAACTAACACTTCAGTCTCTGACAGTGCTTTGCAAATGCAGTTGGTCTGACTGTGCTTGTATTTATACAGTAATAATCAGCTATACTGAATTGTCGTTAATGAAATAAGGCAGGATTTTAAACTGGGATTTTTAAAATGTTGTCAAAAAGGAAAAATTACTATCTAGTTCTGCACTGAGAAGGATGTTCATACTAAACCAAAATAGTGTGAACTTCAGCTATTGGCAAATGATGAATTGCTGTGTCTGTCTAGTTACTGGGTTCTCAGATGGTGAGGATGTTCTTGTGTAGTGGTAAATATGATGCCAGGGGAATAAATATCATAGAAAACAGATCATTAATTCATTTTTGGGTGATACTTCGCTGGTTCTTTCACTCCAGTCCCCTTTCCCTTATCTGCTCACCCCCGTAATGAGAACTGAGTCTTCAAATGTGCAGAAAAATACTTGACTTGATGTGTGTCCTGAGAGGGAAGTAGATAAAAAGCAATTTTAACCTAACTGCTTGAACAAATGAAACAGCAATCTTCCCAACCTTTTAATGTACCTCTTTTCATGCTTGAAGTAAAACTTCTTTTAAAAACTGTTGCTGAGTAGGGGAGCATTCGTTCTTTTTTCCCTGTGTTTAATAGACTGCTCCTGTGACAAATTATTACTGTATCCCTTTGTATTTAGAAGTGTTATGTGAGTACTGCTTAATTGCAGGGATTTGCATATTCATCCTCATTCTCTCAAAACAAGACATACTGTTGTGAAAAAAGGTTCTTTCCTTGCCATCTGACAGATGAAGAGAATAGAATGCATACGTTTGCTTAACTCGCTTTAGCAGAAGAGACAATTATGTCTGCATTTTCTTAATTTATTTTTTATTTCCCCTTTTTTCATGAAAAGAACCTTTGCTTTATAAACATCACTCAGGCCTTGCAAAATATGCCTTTGTGCCCCATATGCATAATATCCATGTTCTGCGTGAACAGTCAATTAAGGAGTCCAGTGTCAAATTCGGGCTTTTTCTAGGCCTTCTCTGAAGGCTTGCTGATGGTTAGAAATTCTAGAAACAAAGTATACTAGTATACACAAGTATTCTAAAAAGTTTATGGGGGGAGAAAAGAAAGCAAAGTACAAAGATTTTATTAAGATCAATCATTAGATTAACTTTTTGTCTGTTTCTAAAGTAAGTTTAAGATTTTGGGCTACTAGATTTCAAAGTCTGCAACTGACTTGTGCAAAGCAGCAGCAATTTCCCTGCAAGTGTTTCCTCTTGGAGAGGACTTCATATTACACTTTCAGAAGAGATCCCAAAATACAGATGAAAAGTATTTCAAAGTCAAAGAGCAAAATATAAACTTACATTCCTTCCTTTGCTTTAAAACTCCTAAGGCAGTAAGGTGGCTTTGCAGGGACAAAAACTTGGTGGTGTATGAAAATGAATGTGTTCTGCCTGTTGAGGCTGAATAGGAAGTGAAAAACAGTGATGTCTAGTCAGTGTGGAAATTACAGAGAGCTCTGCAGTCTTTTAACAAGTTGACAAAATCTAAGCAGTAGACTTGCTCTTGCACTGGGTGTAGGAATTCTGGTGGGACCTGAGCAGCCTTCTCAGTTTAAAAATCAGTAGGGTTCTGTACTTCAGGCTTCTTTTAAAATAAGTATCTGTGAGATTTGGACGAGTTGTTTCCCCTCAGGTCCCCCAGATATGCTTGATGGTATTTTGTTGTACAGCAATGAGGATAGAGAAAAAGATATTACTTCTTCTGGTGTCCTATTCATTATACATTTGCACTTCTGTACTTTTTGAGTGTTTGCATTGTTCTTGAACTGTTTTTCTCTCTCTTTGCTGGAATCCCTTGCAGCCATCGCTGTTCTCAAAGAAAAGGAACCTGGGTCTTTCATTGTTCGAGACAGTCATTCTTTCCGGGGAGCCTATGGGCTAGCAATGAAAGTTGCCACACCACCTCCTTCTGTGCTGCAGTTAAAGAAAGGTACTTCTATATGTTACTAAACAAGCCATACATAGTTGGTAGTCCTTATTGCTGGGTAATAATCTGATGGAATTTCCCCCTCTTCTCATAAGTGCATCTTGAAATGTCGGCTACGTTCAATGTGTTGTTAAATGAAACTGGAGATGATGCCTGTTGTACTATATGGTTTCACAATGACTTGTAAAACAGTGTTGTGGCTGTGCATGTGTTGTACCTCATCAACGTAATAGAAAATCAGTATCATCTCAGCAATTGGTCTTCCCTAGCAGTCAGAAGACTACATTTGATTTACAGACTGCAGTGTGAAGTTTTCACTTGGCTGGGGGGCTGAATATTTTTGATGCCAAAGTTTTGCTTTGACACAGTTCTACTTCAGATATAAATCTGAAGAGATTCCTAAAGATAATTGTTTAAAAGAAGTGGTAATTTATGTTCTTTGTCAGCTCCAGTGCCTCCATATATAACTCATGCCTAGTTATATAACTAGATGGTTGTGAAACATAAAATGAGAAGAACATGCAGAAATCATTAATTGGTATGTGGAAACTCAGCAGCCAATATCTGTAGTGTTCTTGGTTCCATTTGTACTACTGGAAGGTTAGTGGAGTGAATTTTATTGCTGTTGTTTTTCTTTTACAAAGCTTGTTATGTTTCATTAGTACATAATGACTGGTTAGGTAGGCAACTAAGATTACAGGAAAGCATTTTTTCTTAGTGTTGTTTTTATGGAAGTATGATTTTGGCTCTTTTGGTTTGTTTTTTTGTTTTGCTATTGGCTTGGATTTGCTTACTCTAGGGCAAGGTTAGCAGCTCACGTCTAATACAGTAACACTTTGAAATTGTTTTACCCTGGTATTTTGAAACAATTTTTAATAACAACTTGCCATGTAGTCCTTTTTGTTGCACATAAACATCAGCAGAGCCACTTCAATGACTTAATGAACATAGGGTGGTGATAGCAACAACTAGGAGGCAAATTGAAAGTGGCTTGTAGATGTTTTTAGTAATCTTTTCTTACAATCATTGGTGAAGTCCAGGAAGACATGAAAGTTCAAACTCTGCCAGCCTTTCAGAGACAGTTTATGTTAGTAGTACCACAGGCAGGTAGTAGTAAGACTGTAGTATTTTTCCACTTCTCGCTTCATGATACTTAGCTTTTTCAGTTTCCACTGTTTAATCCCAGAAGGCACAGATTGGTTGTTTCATGTAGGGTTTCTTGTTCCAGGCTTTCCTTTCCCACATATCTTGTAGTCATTTTTTTTAAGTTTTGTGAGAGTATAACAGCAACAGTAAGCTGTTTGAAAAATTGATCAGTGTAGTATTTGCTTGCATGGAAGTTTCTACTTGCAGGGAAGTTTCTGCTGTCCATATTAATGTGTTCATCTGAAAGTCAACTCTTGTTCCCTGATAGATCAAAGGGAGCACATATGTTTGTAGCTTTTTTGTTAAGGTTTGAATGGTTTAATGGCTTTGTTCTGTTGGTATGAAATAACCTTTTAATTACTTGGAGAAGGATTTGGTTTGTAGTTGGGTATGACATACTGTGAATCCACCTTTCAAGAAATATTTCAGTTGTCTTAATTATATGTCTGCATATGTATGTATATGCTTAAAAGAATGTTAAATCTCAAGGGAATTTTTATATGTCTCTTGGACTTTGAATCTCCTCTTTACATCCAACTCAACAATTCCAGTTTGTCTTAGAATCCTGAGATAAAAACTGTCTTAAAAAATCTAGTGAAACCTTAGTGTTTCATGTAATTGTTTTCAGGAGCAGAGACTTAACATAAAACTGCAAACATTTGGAACTTAAAAATTCACTGAGAGAATTGCCATTATTACCTTTGTGTAGCTATATCTACTCTTCTTTTAATCTGGAGAACTTCTGTGAACAAAAATGTCACTGGAAATTGGGATATTTTTTCATGCTTCTACTTTCTTTTCACTTTGGCTACAGGTTTTTTTAATGGGAAAGTGCATCAAAATTTCTAACCATTCGTTTTCCAAATTTCTTTTCGTGTCTGTAGCTGGGACCATACTTGGACATTTTTGGACACCAGTGTATATTTGCATGTCAGTCACTTAAGAATATACAACCATTTCCTCTGGCTGTGTAAAGTGAGCTGTTTGCTTATTTGCTTCTTGCAAAATGGCCTTTTAAATACATCTTCTAACTTGCAGAGTAGGTCTAATTGTATTCTTGCATTCTGCATATAAAACATTTGGCTTCATAAAGACCTAGTTTTTGAGACTCATCTGTTAATTGCTCCTTTTCATGAGCTTTCTTTTTCAACACAGTTGGAGATTTATCAAATGAACTTGTAAGGCATTTTCTGATTGAATGTACTCAGAAGGGGGTACGCTTGAAAGGATGCCCGAATGAACCATATTTTGGTAAGTACTGTGCATCACAGGGACAGAGAAAATGGAAACAGTTGGCATTTGCCAGTGCTGACTTGGAAGGAATACAAATGAGAGACTACTTTGTTTTGAGCCCTTATGACTTCTGTAGGAACCCATTCCAAGTTTGCAGGAGTCTCATGCACATTTACCTTAAGCAGACATGCAGGGCACTCTAGCACAGATATACATGACCAAGCTTCAAACAGTCAAGCTTGTCTACCACTACTAATGTTGCTGCAGAAAGCTGAACTAGATCACTCTAATAATCCTAATTGATTTAGGACCTTCTGTCCTGTGTTATATTTATGCTGCATATAAGGTGGCTGAAAATGACACCAGAGTGAGACATTCACAAAGTACCTTATGCTGTGTCAGCCTACCTAATGTAATATGATGGAAGTGAATACCTGTAATGGCAAACATCCAAAGACCTACCTAGCTGTTCTCTAACTAGCTTTCCGCTCATTTGGAGTAGGAAAGAAAAACAGGATGAGAAAGCTTATGGGTTGAGATGAAAACAGGGAGATGCTAACCAGTTACAGGGCAAAAGAAACTCAACTTGGGGAATGTTTTTCCAATTAAAATCAATTTGCAGGTAGTCAGATGTTGAGGGTTACATTCACTGCAGGTAGCTGGAAGTGCAAACTGCAGACTGATTTATGGGTGTCCCAGGCAAGAGGCCATGAGCTGCTGTCCCTTTGCATAACAAAGGGCCACAGGACCTGTGTGGCCAGGTGACCAAACACTCAAGAGACGAAGCAGCAGCCAACAACCCCCAGACTTTCCTGCCCTTAGACTGTAAGGATATCCCTCCTCAGAGGCACCCATTTTGTGCTGTTATTTTGTTTTTAAGTTGTTGCATCAAAATTAAATTATTTTAAGGATCTGGATGTCTGAGACCCTGCTAAGGGAAACCTTGGATTGAGCTAGTGAGGAAATGTCTGACTGTAAGTGTGGGGTGTGTAGCTGTGAAGGGGATTTGAGTACCAGCTCAGGTGGTGCAAGAGTGACTGCCAGAGTAGCTCCTGGATGGTCAGACAGGGAAGTTTCCTTAACATGAGAAACAAAGACAAATAGTAAGTAACACTTTTCCTTCCCCTTTTCCAAGCTCAATTTCACCACTTCCTCCCAGACTTCTCACGCCCACTGTAGTGGGTGTGAGGGCATATGGTCATTATAAAACAGTTCCTCTGCTGCTTCATCCCTCTCCCAGTTTTCCTTTCCTGGAATGTGGGCTTTCTCTGTAGACTGCCATCCTGTGGGAAAAAAATTATTTCAGCATGTGCTCTCAGTCAACCACAGAAAATGTCTCATCTGTTCCAATGTGAGGTCCTCCAGAGGCTACAGGGTGGGGATGTCAACTTGGATACCCAGAGCATCTCCTTCTCCTCCTCTGTCCATGGCATTCCCTCTGCTATGTCTCACCCAACCTTTTTTCCATAGGTGCCCTGCAGTGGAATGGGTTGTGTTTGGCTTGAAAAGCCCCTGGACTCTACCCAGAGGTCATCCTGCAGCCCTCCCACTCCCTGTTAACAGGCATTGTCACATATACCAAATACACCTGTGAAAGGGTCATCTACCATATAATTAACAGATGTAAAATGAAAATCATATTTAAAATAAAGGTGGATTGAAGTTTATCAGTATTTGGTGTGAGATTTACCTTAAATCAGAATTTTTAGTCCATTCCTACCTCAATCTTGAACTACCTGTTTAGGCACTTATGTAACCCTACTAGTCATTTAGTTTGAACATCTCCTAGTCTTTCAATGTGTACAGCCTGTGCTGGTTTGAAAATAAACCACAGTGAGAGATGAACCCCACACAAATACCTTGAGAGCAGGTCGGAGTTACAATTTAATAAAAAAGATTGCAGTAAATACAACGATACAGAAAAACTGGCTTAAACCCAGAGAGTACAACCACGCGCCCTGTTGGTCAGGGTGGTGGTCGCAGTCCGATTAAGCAGTGGTTGCAGTCCTGTTGAAGTGATGATTGCAGTCTTGTTGAAAGTGGTGGTCCTGTGGAAGGTCTGGTCCTCCTCTGGGTCTGTTGAGCAATGGTGATGCTGTCCCAAGTCCCAAAAACCTGAGATTATATACGGTCAGGTTCTGGTGGTACCTCCCTCAGGATGGGGAGTTTCACAATGGAATAATGTAATACTCTTGAGTCATTGCTGTTGTCCATTCTTGCTAGGGCCATTGAGTCCAGGATGGCCCCTTAGCAGAGAAGACCCCCCCAAGATGGGTGTAGTTACCATGGCTGAGTTAATTGTGAAGACCAGGAAACATTGACTTGCAGGGTTTGCCTCTTTTCCCTTATCTAACACCCAGCTTGCAGTCTGAGGGGTTGTGTGCTTACTGGGCAGCTGTTACAAACGACCCACCATTAACAGTTCATCAAGAATTACGTAGATGGAAGTAGAATACATAACTTGGTTACACCCCACATTGTAACCCAGGACACAGCCTCAAAACTGCTTCACAAAGTAGGTGTACAGGCACTATTATACATGTTTAAGGGTAAGACAGTGAAGGACTAGCAGTATCAATCAGTTTTTACATTTCTGTAAGACCCTTGTAGAATTGGGTCATCTTTCCATTTCAGAGAAATTTTTGGACTTTAAAAAACGAGGTTTGTTTTGGTTGAACTGGAATTTTTCTCCAGCACATGGTTACGTTTGCTGCTTGTTAGTAAATGGAATTGAAGGATGCCTTTTTGTATGAACAGACTGATGAATACTATGCCTTCCTCTCACTCCTTAGAGTATAGTTTCACATGCTAATATCAAAGATAACTAATGTTGAATTACTTCAGTTAAGCCAAGACCAAATTGCAAGAGTAACTTTGAATAGAAAAGAAGAATCGTTTAATAGAGAATGCTATGTACGTCATTGCTGCATTGAATGGAAGAGGTTTTACCTGGACCATCTTGCATACTTTTAGAAGTACAAAATACTGGTGCATGTAGACAGAACACTAGATGATAAAGAGTAGGAGGCTAAGAGGTAGAACTTGCTCTTTTTTACCTCATCATGTAGCACAAGTGACCTCTTGTGCTCTTACCACCTTTGTAAGATTTTACTACATTTAATGTAGCAGAAGTTAAGAGCGTTAAAAAGAATTTACTGACTTCTATATGTTACAGATTTTGTCTTTTTTGTGTTTTCTCCGTTTGAAGCACAGACATTTAGGTTAGGATCTAAGCAGTGTATTTAGGAGGGAAAGGGAGCATATGATTATGATTAATGAGTTCAAGATCTTGGCTTAGGTCTCAGGAGATTTTTAAAGGGAAGCAGAAGGGGCCCTTAGTCTATAAAATACTTGAGAGCAAACATAACTTATGCGTTCTTGTTGTCCAACCAAGTTAACTGTGCATGTGTTGTTACTTTCCTGACCACAGGGAGTTTGACAGCTCTGGTGTATCAGCATTCCATCACTCCACTGGCATTGCCCTGCAAGCTCCTCATCCCAGACAGAGGTATGCTTGTTGAAGTACAGAAGAGATACTCCCAGCCAAGTTTTGCTTCAAAGTGTCAGTGTCTGAGGGCAGGTGATAATGTGTCACAAGTTGAGATCTAAGCAAAAATGCACCAAGGAGGAAGCTCTGTTGTAAAAGAGGTTCTTCAGTATTGATGATGACCCTTATCCAAAGTGTGGTTGTGAGTGTGCTGGTTCTGTGATATTCCAGTCATAAACATAAATGCATTATGGAAATCCATGTAGTAATATACCATGGATTTGGAGGAAGACAAATGTGTTTCTCAGACATGACATTATGCCAGTGCATGGTTAGGTTTAACCACTCATTCAGGTCTAGATAGCAAAAGGACAAGCAGATAGAGAGCGGATGGTGCCCTGAGTGCAATGCTGGCAGGAAGAGTGTAGCGACTTCCACAGGTTCAAATATTGTTTAAGTAAATTATCAAAAAGCCTATGTTGCTTCATGGGATTATGATTCTAGTTTTGGTTATACAGATTTCATAAACCACTCTTAAGACAAAAACAAAATGCTCATATTTGTCCAGTAATTCAGTTGCCTCGTATTCTCCCACATGAGGTTAACCCCAGACACATTATTGAAATATTAAACGTTCCTGTGGTTTTTGGCTGAACCCTTTAATCTTTTGTTACAAACTGTATGTTAATGTGCAAAAATAGCATTCAATTTATGTGAATACACTAATGAAAATATGCTGTGGTAGATGAGACAAGAGATCTCATGCATTTATGTAGCAAAACAGTATGGAGGTGGGCTTGTTCTCTTTATCCCCCTCACCTAAGATGGAAAACCTACTCTGTTCTTCCAGAGGTGCAAGACTGAAATATTTGCCTTATCTTGAATAAACATACCACAGTGAAATTTTCTTTTAGATTTATTAATTTGATTTGATCATGCATTTTAAGATGATCTTCCATGGTTAATGACAGGATACAGTGCCTGGAGTATTTAAAACGTTTGGATAACTGTAATTCTAGGCATGTGAATAGTGTCACAAACTGTATTATGGCTCTCTTCTTCATCTGATTATATTCAAAGACCACATACCTCATGCTAAATGCAGCAGTGACATCTTTTTACGTGCATTTATATACCTGAAGTAACATGCTGGTGGACAGTTTTCTTACTACTTTTAACAAACAATTGGGAGGCAGATGTTCCACTGCTGTCTTAATGGTTCAGATGTTTTTTTTCAACTTAAGAAGAAAGTTGTGTTGTCATCCTCTGAATCAAAATCATGGTAACACAAAGTCTTTCTGCATAAATTAGTTTAAGTTATACAAATCAAATGAGATCATTAAAATCACACTATTTAAAGGTTTATATTTATATTTATAAATATATACTATTTATACTATTACATATACTATATGTAGTAGATATAGTATATATAGTGTGTGTATATATATAGTATATATATACTATATATAATACATACTATTTATAGGTTGTAGTGAGGGAATATAGCTTTAAGTACTGTCTTAATGTGTCATCATGTGAGTCCCTGGAGCTTATGCCTGTGTTATGTCTTTTATTGTTAGGAAATAAAGGTTAAGCGTCCCTCTTGTGGTGCTTGAGGCAAAACAACCTGATGCAGCACAAAACCTACATAAATGATTGTAATTGCAGATAAAAGGTTGTTTCATGTTTCTGGCCAAGAGGTGTCCAGTAGATGGGATCACAGTTACAAATGCTAAGCTCAGACTTGACTGTGGACTTTGATTTGTTGATTCAAGTCCATGCAAGACATGGATAATGTTTTCTGTTTACAGATCCCTTGGAGGAGATAGCAGAAACTTCTCCACAAACTGCTGCAAACTCAGCTGCGGAGCTTCTCAAACAGGGTGCAGGTCTGTTAAACTTTTAACCTTGTATTTGACTGTAACCAAAGTTTGCATCTTACAGGTTGGGAGAGGCTGAAGCTTAGGCTGCATTGAAGGATATGTGAAGGTAGCAGTTAAGTTTAAGAGTGCTGGGTAGACGTGTAAAGGGCACTGTGAGGCTATGTACCAGGTTCTTTCTGTTTTCTGCAACCAGCTCCTAAGTTCTACAACCCTGTGTCTGGTCTCCAGTCATGTGTCTTGTGACAATATGAAGTATACAAAGGTTTCTTCAAGCACGGCAATTTTTAATCAGGATATTGCTTTCATAACTGATAAACTTTGAGAGGACATTTTCAGCCTGTGATTGCAGAGGTTCAAGAACTATGTGTGAGGTCTGCAAAACCCAACTAAGGAAGGTGTTCAGTTAGGGTTAAGTTCTCATCATAGGGATTAACAATACCTCTGCAAAATGCTTACTGTTGCATCAATCTGAAGAAAAATACCAAAGAACAAGTTTCCTGTACTTCAGTTGGTGCTGCCTGTTACTAGGAAATGTCATGTGTCTTTTCCACTGGATGTTTTTATGGATTCTTGTGCATAATGCAGTCCCCATTCTGGCAAGTTGACTTGTGTGACCACATGCTTATTTGATGTGACAGAAGAACCATAACCAGAGTACCTCCAAATGATGTGATGCTATGCATTGTTACCATCTGTATGGCTCTCAAACGTGGGGTGTTTGCAACAGCTGTGTAAAGGTGTGCTCTGCTTCTTACCTGCTTTGTTAGTGTGCAGCTGATCCAGAGAGCTAGTTAAACAGCCTCTCTGAAAAAGTGTGGTGGCATCCTAACAATGCTCTGAGTACTCCTGCATAAGCTTAAGGTTGTCCTTAGTAGAAATGCAGCCACTGTGTTACTCTGCTGTACAGTGGGCATGTCCAGGGGATCCTGCCCATGCCCTCCCATGATCCTTTGTTTTCAGGTTGCTATGAATTCTCCCCAGAAGCCACCCAATTAGTGCCGTTACAGCACAGGAGTACACTACATTTGCCACTTTCTTTAGAGTTTAGCCTACCAGTAGGATCCACAAGTGAGTGTTGTGGCAAAGCATGCGTTTCTAAGAACGCTGCCTCATTGCCCTCATGCATTTTAGAGCACTTCTGAAGGGGCAGTTGTCAAGCTGGCCAGCTCTGGAGAGAGTGTTGCTCCTTGCTTGTGCAGCAATCTGCTTCGACTTTAAAATGTGAAGCATCACTTTGAGTGATGTAATTGAGCAGGCATGTGTGGCTGAGGCAATGGCAAACCTCTGTGACGCTGTGCTGTGAGTGAGCACATGTTGGTTCACTGGTTGGTGTTTGTTGTGGCCAACAGGGGAAAAAACCAAGGAGAATAAATTTTTGTAGAATTTTACTTCTAGAAAAGCCCATCAAAAGGGGCATATGTTGTCTTTCAAGAAATGTTGGTTTCTCCTTTCTCAGACAATGCTTTTCAAAGAAAAAGAAATAATTCTTTCTTCAGCTGGGGCAGTAGTCAGATAACTCTTTATGAGAGCTGTCATATCATGGATCATTAGGGTACTTAGTACTTTTGTCTTTAACCTGTGTTGTTGTTTTTGTTGTTTTTAAACAAGGATTTGGAACCCAAATTAGAAATTAGCTATG
Source organism: Machaerirhynchus nigripectus (assembly GCA_013397975.1). Classification (NCBI taxonomy): domain Eukaryota; kingdom Metazoa; phylum Chordata; class Aves; order Passeriformes; family Dicruridae; genus Machaerirhynchus; species Machaerirhynchus nigripectus. Next base: position 48,122 of record VZRQ01004162.1, on the reverse strand, counting down.
AGAGGTCCTCATAGTTTTGGGGGTTTTTTTCGTCTTGATACATCAGGGATCCCTTTCCAGTCACAGAAGCACTCAAGTTGTGGAGTTCAACACTGAAGTGCAGAATCAAAAAATGTAAACTGAGTCCTTTCAAAGAAACTTTAAAGCAGAAGCGCTTTCTCCCTGCCCATCTTTACCCACACTTCTCTCACTCTACAAGCAAAAAATGATGTGTTTTCCTAGAATGATTGTTTTTTATAGCTGCCTGAAAAACCTAATGAGCATTTCCAGTTTCTGTCGAAGTGCTGAAGCTGACTACAAATCCTTTGCTTCTTAGACACTGGCAGTTGAAGACTAGAAACCATACAAATAAGAGACTTTTCCCTAGCAGAATACACCTTGCTTTATGTAGTGGTCATCTTAAATCCCTCTTTGCATGAATTGTAATTGATTAAAGCAAAAGTTACTGAAACTTTCACAGCAATGCACAAATACATTTTTGCAATTTTACACTTGCAAATCAAATAAGTGAAATTTCAGGATCCCTTCTTTCACTGATGGACTCCAGAGCTTGAAGTTACTGGGCTGATCATTATGCTGGAATCAAACTTGGGCTTATGCAGTTTTTAACTGTATGATTACTTGGTTGTTTTGAGCTAGCCAGTGTCTAGCTCTACAATTTTATGTTAATAGTCATAGGAGAAAACTTAAAACAGATTACAGAATAGCCATATAAAAAGAGAAACTGTTAAATTTAATTTAATCTTTGCTTTTGTAGTAATGTTGGCAAGCCAAATGAAACTGCTAAACAAATGAAATATAACCATGGTAATTTGTATGTGTCATGACAGAGTTGTAAATTTTGTCCTGGATACCTACACAAATGTTTTTACCAAACATAAAATCTCTTGATACTTGTGTTTAGCTATGGATGTGCATAATCATTCTTGCTTGTTCTTAATTTGTTTGTAAATTTGACTTTATACCACAGTCCCATAGTAAGCATGTGAATAATTCTATTAATACTATATAATGATAGATTATACTTTACATGGCACTGTACTATGTAGTGTTACACAGTAGTACGGTACTACTATGTAACGCTATATAATATTAATACATATTTTCCTAGTGCTCACCACAGATTGATATGAAACCATGTAAAAAACGTTACTGGTAGCTTTAGAAACCAAGGCATCTACTTTTATAGAGATATTTCAGAAGTTGCTAATACCTTGAGAAGAGGAATAGTACTTTTAGAAGTAAGTGCATGTCGAAGTAAAGAAAAGGCCTAAAAACATATGTCAGTAATTTTTATCAGTTGAGAAATTACTTCATTTGCCCTGAAATCATTAAACATACAAAACACTATGGAATTAATGAGAAATGAGCTTTGCAATAACCCTCAGTTCTTCTTGTTATGAAAACATTCTTGTCTTGTCAATCAAGTGAATGGTTTCCTTGGAATATAGTTCAAATACCATTTGAAACTGTAGAACGTGTGAATGTATGCTACAAACGTGTATTTTCTTACTGGCTGATGTATTTGAACTTTAAAGCAAAATATCCCCATTCTTTCCTTTCAGGAATACCTTTGCTCCAGTACTACCTGCAAGTGTACTCTCTGGTGCTATCTTGTATTTATTTAAATTTCAGGATATCTATGGGTAATAGATAAATATAGTCATTGGCTTTGATATAAAGGTATTAACACCAAAAGGCGAGCAAAAGGCCTACGACGTCTCAAAATCTTTCCTCTCTTCCATTACAGCTTGTAACGTTTGGTACCTGAATTCAGTGGAGATGGAGTCCCTCACAGGCTACCAGGCAGTACAGAAAGCCTTGAGCCTGACCCTGATGCAAGATCCTTCTCCTGTCTCAACCGTTGTCCATTTCAAGGTGTCTGCTCAGGGAATCACACTGACAGATAATCAAAGAAAGTAAGCAAAAGAAGGATGGGAAGAGAATATCTGTCCCTGTCAAGTGTTGGCCACTGTTGATTTGACTTTCCTAGTTACATTTTGCAATGTCTGTCTCAGAAGATACTAGGATTATAGGAATGATGGTGTCTGTGTAAGATGGCTGCAAGAAAATGTATTTTTTAAGCTGTGGATTTTATTTCCACATGGCTTATTTTAACTCTGGAAGGTCACTTTGATACGACATTTTTTATTATTATTTCTTATAAAAAGGGAAAGTAATGGCTTTGCTAGCATTTGATATTGACCCTAACCAGTGAAATAATTCATCTTCATGATGTCTTTCACCAGTATCACTGAACAGAGCAGATTTAAGCAGATGATGTGTATCTTCAGGATCTGAAACAGTGTTTTGGATAACCTGTAAAAAACTATGATAAAAAGTTAATTTATACTTACTTTGTTCTAAGTGCTGGTTAGGCTACCACAATCTCTTTCAATCACAAAAATGACAAAAACAAAGCAAGGACAACAGGATTTCATTATAGGTTAAAAAAAAGGAGTGCCAGACTTCTTAATTCCATGAGGTTTGCAGTGATTTGTAGCAGATCACAGAACATTTAATTGTAATGCCTAGAAGTGTGAATATTTTGAAACGTAGTATGATCAAATTATTCACAAGTTCCACAAAATTTTCTCTCCCACTAACATAGTATCTAAATGGCCAGTTTTTAGAAAAAATACATTTCAAATTACTAGTCCTTTTTCTTAGCTTGAGAGTCAGTTTTCCTTTGGTTCAAAAACTTGATGTTAGTATTTTAAATACGTATTTATTTGATTGAAGCAGTTCAGATGGCTTTTGAAGTCACTCAGAGATAGCAAAGGGAATATATTGTCTTTATTAAATTAAGACTAAATTTATTTTTCAGATTGGTTTATTATTTATAATAGAATTTATTGTTTAGAACATCTTGACTGTTTCTGAAATTTGTTCTGTTTCTTCCTATCAAGACTCTTCTTCCGGCGACATTATTCAGTCAACACTGTTATTTTCTGTGCTTTGGATCCACAGGACAGAAAGTAAGTATGACAAGTAGTATTTTTAATATGTTATTTGTATTGTTGATCTACCAAAAAACGCCAGCAAACAAACCAAAACTAACATGGGTTTCATTTTTATTTCTCCATTCTGTGTTTTTTTACTGCTTTCTTAATGGGCAAGGTGGATGAAAGACGGCCTTTCTGCAAAGTAAGTGGAGTCTCTTTTAACTGAATGTTTTAGGAATATCATTAAAGTGATCAGTTTCTTGGTGTTGTAAATTACTTTTGTCTGAGAAGAGGAAGGGAAATCAGCTGTTCAGAGACAAAAGTCTCTCAGCCCTCTATAATTAGACTTCGGTTACTTCATCTACATCTCTGCAAGTTGTGGCCTAATTATGTAATGGGTGGTGGTGGGATATCTGGAGCCAGAGCTAACATGGTTTATTTAGATTTCAGGTCTGTGATTTGACTATCGTTTCAGATGTTAGAGCTGTTTGCCTCTCAGTTTTGTGTTCCACCTGTCCAGCAAGACTTAACACAAGCTTTTCTCACTTAGACTGATAGCTTTAAAAAAAATTCCCTCCTCCGCTACATAGATGGAAACATTCCTAGTAAAATTAGTGTGTGGCATAAATATATTATTACCTGTGTATTGCAAAGTGTTTTCTGTTGAAGGCGAACTGCTGTCAGCCTTTAATCAAAAGAAATAACTTAAAAGAGAGAGGCTCAACACTTATTTCTGGAAAGGAACACAAATAGATGGCTTAAACCCTTTTTCCAATACTCTGTCCACCAAGATGAGAGGCCCTCAAAAACCTCTCTTTGGGCAGTCCCTGACACACCACACCACAAGCCCCGCAAAGTAGGTAAGAGAACGGCAGTATTGAATCAGATTAAATGTATTTCCAGGATCAGCAGAATGTCTCTGACAGCAAACAGTACAGGATGCCGTATAAACAGAGTGGGAGGAAGGGGACAGTCTCCTTCCCTGATTATCTTCTGAGCTGGCTGGTCCATCTGGACCAGTGTGTTCAGCAGTCACATGGAACCTTGTCCATAAGAACAGAGAAATCTGCTTTGTGTGCTTGGTTTCTGCAGTATCTTTTCGGTTTTATGAAATGAGGCAATGTCTATCTGTCTCTGACATACTGTGATTGGTGCCCTTGCAGAGTGTTTGGGTTCATTGCCAGGAAGCAAGGCAGTGCCACAGACAACGTATGCCACCTATTTGCAGAGCATGATCCAGAACAACCTGCCAGTGCCATTGTGAACTTTGTATCAAAGGTCATGATTGGATCCCAGAAGAAGATCTGATGCCTTTCCATCCTTGATTCAGAGCTCTTCGCTGACTTCACCAAAGGAAACCACTGTGAGAGGGAGAAGGGCTATTCAGCACCCGTGTCTGAACATTGTCATTCCCTGTAAGGAAGGCAGAGCATGATCCGCGTATTGTGTTTGCGAGAGCTCAGGCTTTTATTTCAGGATGCCTCACAAAGCATTATTTCTTTGTTTTTGTACCAGAGGACAAAACAAAAAAGCTGGGTGCCATCCGAACCCACGTAGCCCTTACCTGAATGAAGCATAAATGAAGAACTTTTCTCCTGATGGGTTTCTAGTACATCTTCACATGCTGTTTCTCATAATTCATTGGAGCAGAAATACTAGATTGTGCTACTTGTTTGTAAAATCTCCACAAAGGTACTTGCCATGGTTGCATCAATGGTAGTTATAGGCCTTGCAAACATGCTTTTAGGAGAATGGTCATCTGAGGATGACTATTTGCTCTTCCCTATGTCTTTGTGATCAGTGATGAGAACTGAACGGAGAAAGGGGAAGAGGTATGTAAGGAGAAGGTTTGTGCAAGTTGATTTCTGGTAAGAAAGGAGTGGCGGTGTGGAATATTCAGGAAGATTGCTGTGTATTTAGTATTAAGAAGGCTGAGCTGTTGTAGTTTGAAAGTTTTTCAGTAGAGCAGAAGTGGCAGAACAAAAAAAAGGTGTGAAATCTGTTCTATAACTTGAAGGTTTTTGTATTTTTTTAGACAGAGAACTAAGCAGGGAAGATTAAGCATTTTAGTAACTACAGGATAAAAATGAGGGAAAATCAAAGAGGAAGATTGTATAATATACATTTTTACCTGTGAGAGATGATTTAGTGAATCTCAGACCTTGGTATGCCATAGAGAAAATTCTTAAACTAGACTGTTGCTGAGCTTTGCCTCCTTAGCACTATTTTGTGTAAGTGAATGTGTGTGTAGCCTGTTCCTTGCTGCAACCTCGTCTGGTATTTAGTCTTTTGTCTTACAGTGACAAGACACTTCCCATTTTCTGCCTCTGCAATACTGTTTCATGCCCTTACATAATATGTAGTTATATTTATGGATTCTTTTACCCATTATTTTGCTGGAGTTTTGAGGATTTTTTTGCTTTTTTTTTTTTTTTAATCTGTAGGAACTATATTTGATTTGTTATTCCTTGAGTTAGGGAATCTGAAAGTGAATGGAATTTATTTTGTTACTCTGTCCCATTTCTTGAGAGCATTTATGTTTTAATTTCTACATCCATCACACTTACACATCTCTTTATCTTTCTTAACACACTGATATTTAAAATGCATAAGAAAGTGCTATTTAGCTTTACAGAAAATTGATGCAGTAGGCTACAGTGGAAGCCTGCACAAGGAGAGTAAGCCACTGAGATCTACTGTGTAGTTCGCATTCACTCAAAAAGAGCAGTACTAGACCCCCTGTATGAGAACTGATAGTTACAATGCAACTTCAGTGTGGCAAGTGCTGAAAAATTTCATGGCTGTTACTTCTTTCATGTGGGGCTGTCAACATGATATTAATAACCTGAGGAATAAAATAACATGTTGTATTTTGCATGTTGATACATGAGCCACTTTACCCACTTGTAGATTTTAATCCTTTTATCCACCAATTTGAACTACATTTGTCCTGTATAAAATACGGAGGTTTTTTAACAGCTCTCTTTGTATTTCCAGAAGTATTAGGACCATGTTAAACCTTATTCAGTGACCATAGCTGAAGTGTTACCAAATTATTTGTGTAATTATCGATTTTGTGCAAATAACTTCATGCTTTCTTAAAGGAAGGTGGTGAGGAAGAGAGAGAGAGGAGAAATTACTGAATTTTAATGTATTTGGATGAGAAAAGTGGTTTATTAGTAGCAGTGGGCATTGAGTATCTGTAGAAGGGTGAAGCAATCCAAAGTGCAGTAGCTACCATTGAAGCAACAAAAGGCAAGTACCTCTGATTTGTAACATATAATTCTGTTCTTTTGGCACAGAGGTATACTACTTAAACAGTGTTTATGTACCATCCAAAAAAAGATCGCAGTTCTTAATTCTAGGAACTTTGCTCCTTTTATAAAATGTGAGAACAGGTTTTCTTTTAAGATTCTTTTGGTGTACGAAGATTCCAGTTGCCTAATCTCATCACCCAGTCAGAGCCCAGAGAATTTCTTCAGCTGACATCTCAGGTAGACTTTAGTCTCAATTAGATTTTAATCTGATGTGTTGTGAGCATTGAAATGGGGCGGATTTTTTTACTATATTTTTCCACTTCTGTAGATAATAAATTTTAGTGTGTCTTCTTAGACACTAAGTGTTGGCCTTTGGGCTGAAAATAAAATGTCTTTTTTCCCCTGTATATTATAATTTTCATTTAGGACCTTATTTTTTATTCCTTGTGCTTTCTCAAGTTCTGCTGAATTCAAAAGCATGAGGGATTGCATGCTGACACTCCTGGTGGTATTTTCTGGGAGTTTAGCTCTACTTGCTAAGTGGGAAAAAAGAAGTTACCCTGTTTCTAAGGGAGATTTTCTGTTTTGCATTCCTTTGGATGGTATATTGCCATGTGCATTTGCTTTTTAATGAATTAAAAAATGCACAAAGCAAGATAGTTCAGTATGTACCATTATGTAGTCTGTGTAGAAAAATATTCCTGAAACTTATATATTCATGGCAAATACAAGACTAATCTTTATATAGCACTTTCTTTCAAGATTTTTGGTAGATGTGTATACGCAATTTCATAACTAATGGCAGCAAGTTGACGCATATATTTAGCCAGACTCCTGTTAATGTGGTTAGTAAATACACTATTATAATTATACAGTGTTAAACTACAAAAATGCTAAAAGCCATGGTTTTAATTAAATGGTTTCACTGTATCCAATATTTAATGTTTCTTTCTTGGTTTTTCCTACTAGTGAAAATTTTCACTTTTTCTTGAAACTGAAGAAGCATCTAAAGGTCTTCAGTATATAAATGAATATTCTATAAATTCTTTGTATAGTCATCTTCTCTGCTCTTCAGATACCACCTCTTTCAGATTATAATAAAATTACAAATGTGAAAATCCACCACACAATGTCACAGGGCAGTCTGTTCTGAATGAAAGTTACTGTCTGGTATTTGAAATCAGCTAATAAGCAAAACCCTCTTCATAAATTGAGAATAATTTGGGTGCTGGGGTTCAGTTTTAAGAAACATTTGAGATTTCTTTGAAGGACTTCACAGGAGGCTGTGTTAGTGGTTCAAGTCAGTTAAAGCATACGATTTTCCTAGTTAATTTGTGGTTATAATGTATAAAAATATCTATTGCCTGCATTGCATAATTCAGTGTAAGAAGGAAGACTATGATACCATCTTCTGAGTTATTGTACCCATTTAACTGTGCCTTCACAGCGCTTTCACTGGAAAACCTTTCAGAGGGGAGTGATAAATTTAACCCCTGGCTAAAATAGGTACAAAATCAGTGTGTCAGACACACAGTGAAGGTTGAGTTACATGCTTACATTATCAGGATTATTTCCAAGACTGATAAACTCTGGTATGTGATGCTGCTGCCTTTTTTATGAGGCATACACTGGCAGGAACTTCTCATTCATTGTGCTTGACTGTCATTCATCGCTACAGGCCATTGTGAGGTTTATGCATGGGTGTAAAGTGAGTTATTAATGAAAAGTATACATCTTTCATTAGAATGCATTATAATGTGGAACAGATTACAAGGATGCAATAGTAAAATGGGTCTTCTGTGTCAAGAGTGCAGTCTATCCTGTTAAACTCTTGTCCTTGAACCTGGGTGCTATTGTGTACATGGGCTGCTGTTGGGTTCATTTTAAGGCTGCTCTGGAGTCTCTGCTCCAGTAGGAGAAAATGCTGCTTTCAGTATTCTCCTAGATCTATTCACAACTAGTTTATATGAAGTTGTTCTTATGCCAGTATTCTCTTAGTATGAGTAACTGTTGTCTTCGAGATATTTATAGAAAGAGATCTACTCCCCCTCGTGTCCCTTAGTCTTCTTTCGGCAAGGCGAAACAAGTCAGCACTTGGCCTTTATGTGTTTTTGTCTTTGAAAGGCTGGTTTTTGTCAGTTATATAATTTATTTGGACAGACCTTCAAGTATACAGCCAGACTCTTTAAAAAGGGGGAAGAAGCTGCTGCTTTGTTATTTTTTAGATGTTTATATTAGAAAACTCTTGGAACAAGAAAACTTGGCCCACCAGATAGGCAGAGTAAATCCCTCATCTGCTTCTGCTGTTGATACCTAGCATAAAGGTTACAGTAGTGTAAACTGTATCAGGCAGTCTGGACAAAGGAAATTACAAGGGCAAATAGCTAAAGAAACTCTAAAAACCAAAGTCAGAAACAGGAAGCTTGCAGGAGACTTAGCACATATGGCAAACTACCAAGAGGGCAAAGGGGAGCTTTTTAAACAGTTAAAGGTTTTTGCTGAATAACTGAGAAGGGAGTTGCATTACATGTCACTACAAGGGATATCAACCTGGAACTGTTCCCTTCCTTTGAAGACATTTAGTGTCTCATAAAGTACAAATGTTTGAACCAATTTTAATGTTTTAATATTTGCAGAATCACAGGGTGGTTGAGGGTGGAAGGGAGCTAAGGAGATCATCTAGTCCGACTCCGTTGTTTAAAGAGGGACCTCTAGAGCCATTTGCCCCAACGGCTTGAATTTGCCAGGGGTAGAATTTCCACTGTCTCCTTGGTCAATTTGTGGTAGTTCTTAGTCACCCTCACAGTGTTTCCTGATATTCAGAGGTAACCTCCTGCGTTTCAGTTTGCAGATCACCTCTTGTCCTGTTACAGGGCACCACCAGAAAGAGCCTGGCACCCTCCCTGTGTTTATACACATTGATGAGCTCCCCCTGAGCCTTCTTTGCCAGGGTGCACATCTTCCTCAGCCTCAGTTTTGTGTCACTGACAAACTCACTGAGGATACACTCTGCCTGATCATCCACTCAGATCATCAATTAACATGTTATAAAGGATCGGACCAAATATGGAGCCCTGGGGTAAATCACTAGTTACTGGCCTCCAACTAGACCTTGCACTGCTCATCAGGACTATCAATGCCCAGCTGTGCAGGCAGTTTTCAATCCACTTAACTGTCTGCTCCTCTAGCCCCTCCATCAACAGCTTGTCTGTTGGGTGTTATCCAAGACTGAAGTCCAGGAAGAAAATAAGTACCACTTTCCCTTGAGCCAAGCCAGTCACTTAATCACAGAAGGTTGATCAACGATGACTTCCCCTTAATGAAGCCATGCTGACTCCATGGAGGTGGTCAGAGGGCTGAAGCACCTTCTCTGTGAAGACAGGCTGACAGAGTTTGGATTGTTTAGCCTAATGAAGTGAAGGCTCCAGGGAGACCACAGCCTTCCAGTACTTTAAGCCTACAGCAAAGATGAGGAGGGACTCTATCAGGCAGTGTAGTGATAGGATGATGGGTAGAGGACTAATGGTTTTAAATAGAAAGAGGGTAAGTTTAGAAGAGGAATTTCTTTAAGCAGTGGGTGGTGAGACACTGGAACAGATTGCCCAGAGAAGCTATGAATGCCCCATCCCTGGAAGTGTTCAAGGCCAAGTTGGATTGGGCTTTGAGCAGCCTGATCTAGTGGAGGGTCTTCCTGCCCTTGCAAAGGTCTTTTAAGATCCTTTCCAACACAAACCATTCTATGATCTATAATTCTGTGACCTACAAACAGCTGGTGCTTTGCCTTGTGAAGATTTCTTCTCTAGGTACACAATATTGGCACTATTTTATGGCAGTTGTTCCATGTTGCAACTAACCACTGGTGCCTTTCCAATAAGATAAGCAGTATTTACAAATGGATTCACCTCAAATTTCTGCATGACCTTTTAAAAAACTAAGTCTTTAAAATCATTAAAGTACATTTTCATAATTGTAAAAATCTTCTAATGTCTTTGGTGGATTTATTTGAAGAGTTATTTAAAAAGCAGAATTAGCTTTTTATGTAACAATGGCTTATTTTCTGTTACATACTGTCCTCAAATTTTGTTTTAAATATCTACAACTATTCATATCCAGTCTAATTAAATCTGACTTTTGGATTTTTTCCTGTTGCCACCTGTATTACATACAAGTCATGATTTGTTAGTAAAGCAGATGGCAGGTATGAAAGAAAACACAGAATAACGAACTTGGATGAAATGCTCTATGGATGGGGAATCAAAATGTGGGATGGAATTGGCCCAGGAGACCTGCATGCATGTGTTTACTGCAGTAGAATAATCCAGCTTTAAAAACAAACAGAACTATGTTGATTGAAGTACTAGTTTCAAGCCTTTCTGTTTGCAAGCTAATGTGAAACTCCCACTGAAGCACATGGTAATTGTTTCAACCTAGGATATGTGAGTGATGAGAGGAGGCCCTCAAGACTTCAGCAGGAAACTTCACAGCACATAAATTTCTCCCTGCGTATGAAAATAGTTAAAATGCATTCACGTAACTTGGTGCTACAGCTAACTTAGAGTCATCTTCTCATGTATAAGCATGTTTTGCTCCAACTGACAAAAATTTAAAAAACACTGAAAGTAACTGCTAGATGAAATAATTTTCCTTGCTGGATCACTCAAACAACTTTTGACCACTTCAGTCTCTTTCCATAACAAGTACCAGGTACCAGGTATTTGAAGTAGTACTTAGAAATCTGTTAAGGATTTTTATGAGGAAATCTGTCTTAACATGTGTCAGTATGTTTTGTCACAAGGCAGTTATGAAAAAAATCCCTAAAGGTGGTATTGATCATGTAGTGACAAAACTACAGTATATGGTATATACATGTGCTGAAACCTGTATATGAATTTGTTCCTGTCAAATATATATTTGATCTCACACCAATTGGACAACACCCAGATTTGATATTTTTTCTGTATTACTTCTTACATGGGACCCATCCATACCCGTTTCTCAGAAAAAATGGAACAAACATGCTTTGAATCTCTTCAATGATAATATTTAGTCACCTTTCACTGTAACTTGGGACTTCTGTGCCTCATTTTGTTAGAATAACGTGTTGAATAGCTCAGAATTTTGCTTGCTCCTACCTGTGATACATTTGTTATGTGTGAAATACTTTCATGCCTGAACCTTAGTCCGGTTCACTGAGTATGCAATGCAGTCTGACATTTATAGAAAAGACTATACATTTTCCTGTGTGCAATGTCACACAAAGGCTTTTTAAAAAGTACTGTGTTCACAGTAAAGCTATCTAAGTGTGTCTGTACTTTCAGTCTCAAGCAGGATGTCGCTGAGATGTAATAGATAAGATTTTTAGAAAGCACCAGAAAGATAAAGTCCTGCATGCGTTTGAAATCATAGAATCACTGTAAAAGAGAAACAATGTAAAATTACTCACAAGACTTGATTTGATGATTTTTATTTTTGTTTAGGGAAGGTGATTAATCATTTATGAAATGGTAGACGCTTGCATGGAAAAATCCAGTCTTGAGTTCTTGTCTTGAAACTAGACAAATAGTTGTTGGCAAATGCCTGTGAACATTAATACTATGGTAAATTTGTGAATTGTGATTTCTGAGGTGGGTAAAGTTGTAGGGGTGTGCATCAAAAACATCATGACTTTGACCTATTCCTCCTATATTTAATTGCAGTAGCTGAGGTTGACTTAGTATCTCTGGACCTGGCTGTATCTCTGTCTGTATGTGTTTGGGACATTCCAGAGCTGTTTTTTTTGAGGTCTTTGTGTCCTTAAAACGGTGTGCTCTTAAAGCCATGTAGAATCTTGCCCACCATCCACAAGGTCCTTTTGGCTGTACAGAGAAAGGAAGAGCAATATGCCTAGAGAGGAAGTTAGCAGTATGGTGTGCTATGAAAAAACATACTAACTTGAGCCTTGGAAAAAAGGAGGCTGCAGAACTAGATACAGGGTTTTTGGAAAGGGGGATATTGTGAACAGGGAGAGTAAGTGGGAATTTAATTAATTTTTTTTAAGTACCATCAATATTACTTATTTCTACTCTAGTAAAAGTAAAGGTGGTTGATTCTTGCATTTGCCTTACATTTAGGTTTATATAAAGGCAGTAATATAGGAAAAAATTGAAAAGTGGAAGATCTAGACAAAAACAGGTCATTAAGGAAAACGTAAAATAATTTCACTGTTAAAAATAATGATGACCTTGAGAAATGAAAAATTGCGAAGAATACTCAAGAAATCATGAAGATGTTCCAAAGGTTGCTTTGTGTTTTTGGGGATTCTTGAGTGCTAGACCTTCAGGAGTTCTTCAGGGTTAGAAGCATGCTTATTTTAAAACTTAGAGCTCAGCTTCTTATGTAATTAGCCATCTCTGAGACCTTTATGAGAACACAAGGAAAAGTGCAGTAACAAAACTCAATAGAAATGCTGATTTTTTTTTTTTTTTGCCTTTTTGTCTCCTCCTGATCTGACCTTTTCCCAGCTGATGGAATGATATAGACACAAAGCTGTAGTAATGCCGCTCACAGTAGTGCAGCCTCATGGAGGAGGTTTCCTGAGCAGCTGTTTGGGAGCTGTCACTCTTATTCTACTTCTTGGTTTGTACCTATTTGCAATGCACACTGGAGCAGCACAACGGGCAGCCGCAGGTGCAGAAGGGACACACAGAGAAGGCAGAGTTTGTCTTAATGGAGGTTGTTCTCCCCCAGCTGACCTTGGACCTGCTGACTGGTGTTGCAATGCAAGCAGTGACAACCCCACACAGCCACTTTCTCACTCTCCTGGAGTGGGATGGGGGAGAGATTTGGAAGAGTGAAAGTGGGAGAACTCATGTGTTGAGTTGATAAAGACAGTTTAGTAGGTAAAGCAATAGCTGCATGAACAAGCAAAGCTAATCAAGGAATTAATTCAGTATTTCATACGGTAAGGCTGTTCTTCAGACAAGTCGTCCAGCTGTGGGATGAGTGGGTTCATGGTGTGCTGGGTGAAGATCTGGCTGAAGGGCAGAGCTCAAGGGTTGCGGTGAACAGGGCCACATCTGGCCTGGTGACTGGTCACCAGTGGTGTTCCTCAGGGCTCCATTCTAGGGCCAGTTCTGTTCAGTGTATTTCTCAGTGTTCTGGATGCAGGAGTTGAATGCACCATGAGCAAGTTTGCTGATGATTCCAAAGTGGGAGGTGCTGCTGGCACACCTGAGGGACAAGATGGCTTGCAAAGGGGTCTGGGTAGCTTGGAGCATTGGGCAGTGATTAAAGGGTTTAAATTTAACAAGTCCAAAAGCACCTAGGTTGGAGTAGCACTTGACACAAGTCTATATTGGGTGAGGAGTGGCTGGAGAGCAGCCCTGCAGGAAGGGGTCTAGGAGTGCTGCCTGGCAGCCAGCTCAATATCATACAGCAGTGTGAGCCTGGGCAGCCCAGAGGGCAAAGCATGTCTTGGCATGCATCAAACACAGTCAGTCCAAAGAGGTGATTATCCTGTTGTATTCACTGTTGGCACAGCCTCACAATTGAGTATTTGTGCAAGACCCACCATGTAAAAAGGATGTGAAGGTTCTTGAATGGATCCAGAGGAAAACAAAGTTGGGGAAGTGACTAGCAGGTATTTTTTCTGAGGAGCAGCTAAGGACACTGGGCTTATGTAGTTGAGAGAGAAGGAAGCTCAGGGATGACTACACTGCTCTCTACTGCTTCCTGAGGAGGGTAGTGGAGACACAGGTGCTGATCTCTTCTCCCTGATACACAGTGCCAAGACTGGGAATGGCTGAAAGCTCTGTCAGTTGGTGAGGTTCAGACTTGAGTAAACATTTCTTTACCAAACCCTGGAACAGTCTTCCTGGAGGGTTGGTCATGCCTGACCTTGCCTTTCAACATTTAAGAGTCATTTGGACATGGCTCTTGATAACATGCTTTAACCTTTGGTCAGCCCTGAAGTGATCAGGCAGTTGCACTGGATGATCAGTGTGGGTCCCTTCAAACTGAAATAGTCTATTCTATTCTCATATGTGCATGAAATAGGCAAATAAGAAACTGGAACATCATTAAATTTCACCTTAGCAGGATTGAATATTGTCTTATTGTTCCTCATAACAATTGTGACTAGAAGTTGAAGTGTTTTGATGACCTCACAGTTCATTTTTGTACACATTTTTGTTGAAGAAGTAAAATTTTCTCATTTCAGAGCATAACAGAATCATAGATAATAAGCAAACTTAATTGCTTTGCTGGATCAAATTAGATATTAGGTATCTGTATTAGATAAGACTGAAAGAATCATCTGACTTTTACAATCAGTAAGAATTGCCAGTGGCAAATGCACATCTCACTGGAATGTATTTAGAAGTAATGAATCATACCAGATAGAAGAAAAAACCCCCCAGATTATAGCTCTGATAATGTACCACAATATGACATTCTTTTCTGACTGTATGCAAACCTATTTGTGGGATGTCCACATGGTCTTTTGCAGTGCAGTTTTGAATAGTTTGGATAAATACAATATCTGAGTCACTCTGGAATCTTTGTGTGACAGTGTGTGTTTCTGAGATCATCTGGGGGCTGTTGGCTCTGGCCTTGGAGGTTTACGAGCATTTACTTTTGCATCCTAGCAGTCATGCTTGCCATTCAGGCAAGCACCTCACAAGGACTAGGGCAGGCACTAAAGGTGAGGGGGGAGCTGGGCAGGTGTCCCTCAATAGCAAGAATCATGCAAACACTTGACCAAATGACTAATGGTGAGGCATGCTGGGCAACTGCTGAGTGGGGACCAGTCCCCAAATCATAACCTTGCATCATAAGCATTTCAGTGCTTGTTTGAAGGCAAAGCTTATCCAGGAAGACAGGACAGTAAAAAAAAATACGACAGCTACAGAGTTGAGGAATACTCCCAGTGCAGACAGCTCAGTGAGCAGCTGCTGCAAGCTGGGGGTTTTACCCTGGGCGCGGGGAAATGGCCCCTGGCTACCAGCCCTGACCTGGCACTGACTGCGTCAGCAGACAGAGAGGGGTGTGTGGTGTGTGTGTCTGGTCACCAAGGGACTCTGTAGAACCCAAATAAACAAAGAGGGGACTCTAGACCAATTATCATGACCAGGAGGCACATGTAAGGGGCATGAACTAGGTGCGAGGAACCTGTCCACAGACAGGGATACAAAAGCCCAGAGATCCCTTTCTTTGGAGTCCTTCCCCAGAGCCATCAGCATGAGCTGTTGTGTTGCTGTTGCACCGTGAATAAATGACTTCAAGAAACCAGACTTCTGGGACTCTGCTACAGGAAACCTGGGGCTGAACTTGTGGGGGAAACCTGTCTGACTGTGAGAGAGGTGTGTGTACGGAGTCAAGTGGGACACCTTTTGGCTTGCTGAAGCCGCCTGCTGCAAAGGGGCTTCAGTCCCAGTAGTTAAAGTCTGGGGTGGTGCAAGTGTGACTGCTAGAGTGACATCAGAATGGTCAGACATGAAAGTTTCCTTAACTTACCCAATCCCCTGCAAATGAAGGGAAGGGAGCAAATGAAGGAATTGATTTATGGTTTTAATTTTTTTCCCCCTATCCTAAGAAGCCTGCATTAGCTTGTTATGGCACTCAGGATGCTGTGTGAACCAGGGAAAAGATTGCTTTTGAATGATATGCAGTTTAGAAAACCAGAAAAGTTTAAGAAGTGGTTCACAAAACCGTACATTTCCTGTTTGTGTCTGGAGATTGCTTGTAACATAATGTGAATCCTGATCCTGCACATAATGTGAATCCCGCAGAGCCTGTAGGATTGTTGTGGTAGTGGATGAGATGGGTATGCTTTAGGCATCGGTAGACTGGCATTGACATATGGCTAATTTTTTTTTCCATTTTTTCTTATTAATGTCTCAGAAGGGAGTAAACCGGAACAACCTTCCCAGGGATGTGGTAGGGAGTTTTAAGATGGATTGGACAGGGTTCCAAAAAACCTCATCATGGCTCTTTCCCATGAAAAAGTTGGGCCAAATGACCTTCCAGCCTGGGCTGTTCTAAGATTCCACGTTTTAAAACTGTAATGCCCACTTGCATCTTCCTTGAAGGGTTAAATTAGCCTAAGCAAAGGTGTGAGCTTAAATATTTTAGTAGGTTTGTAATAATCTCTGTGATGCTTTTATTGTGGAGCAAGAAAGCTGACACATATGTATAAACCAGGAAATAGAATGCTTTTATTTCCTATTACCAAATCTGCTTATCTCTACTTGCCTGATTGCCAGCTATTTGAAGCCATGCTACAGGCATCTTTGGTGCTATCCTCAGTACCTCTTCTTGCCAGTTTAATCTTCCCTGCATGAGGCATGCACATAACCCCAAAAGGAGCATTTATGCAGTAAGATATGACTGTTGGCTTAACTGATGACTTACTTGAATATATCAGGGAAAGATATCTAAACACCTTTAATACGCATGCATATACATAAGTATATATCTTATTTATATGTACATGTGTATGTATGTATATGTATCTTTTTATAAATTTCACAATGCCAAAGAATTAATTTTAATACATTATTTTGCTGCCATATCAGCAATCTTATATGGATCTATTAATATGAAATTTATATACGTATGTTTGCCTGTTCAGTTTACTAGACTGTGCATATGATACGTAGTTCTGCTGTGGGCATAGATTCCAATATCTCATTAAAAACTACGTTTAAAACTGAAAGGCCTTCTTGCTGTAATTAGCAGCTGATTGAGCTTTAGATACTCCATCAGTGGCATGCTCATCAGTGCTTAACGATGTTACACTGACAACACAGCTATTGTGTGACAGCTGTAAGTTGTCCAGAGGAATAGAGAATTTTTCGTTCCTGCTTGGACAGCTTGGTGGTAGAAAAAAGATGAGAACAGACAGGGGCTACTGTTTCAGGGACATGTGATGCAGACAGAAAACTTTTTTTGTAGATAAGAGGTCTTAGAGGACATGATAAACTTGTTCTCCTGCATTCTCACAGACAAGAAGAACATGTCTGCATCTGATAGTCCAGCTCAGTTTGTAAAGTTTTACATACTTTCTTCTTCCTTTTCTTAGAATTTATCATAAGGGGGGATATCTGAGAAGGATATCTGCTCTTACAGAAATGATACTAACTCACAGGAACTCTGAGTTTCTGAAGTAGTGCATTTTAAAGAAAGCAAAATGTGGATTTAAGATTTAAGTGCTGAGTGCTGGTCTGTTCAGTGGAGAGTCTGGGTAAAGTGTAGAATGGCCAGGTGGTTCAGGAGACTGGAAAGACAGTGGGTGCTCTTACCTCCCACTGGTTTCTTAATGACTGATATGATGATTTCTACATATGGGTAAAAGCTCTGCAGCATTTAATTAGATCTGTGAGGAGAGTGGAAGTAATTTTGCCTAAATTTTATACAGAATAAAATTTTCCTTATGTAATCAAAATACTAACCAAAGATTTCCAGAATCAAAGCTATCATGAATGGGTTTATTGTGTTATATTTTTATATACTCCTGTATGTGCACTGTATTATATTTTTGTATGTGCTGAAATGGAGGAAAATGAAAGCCTGTAAAATTTAAGGAGTCTGGCCGTGCAAGGTGATGACAGAACCAAAAGCAATGTTAATTTCAGAACTCTTGACAGTCCCAATTGCCATCAAATTACTGCTGTGCCCAAGTTTATTTTGGCTCACTTCCTTGGGAGCATCTGCCTTGTTTAGAGAACAGAGTTGGGAGAGAATAGTTGGGATGGAAATGGAACTCTTTCTTGGGAATTTTTTTCATTTAATTTACTGTTTGTGCTTGGCACTACTTGGAATTGTACTTACGACTTTTAAAGACACTGATTCTTGCTTAAAGGCCTTTGGAATTAAGCAGCCATGAAGAAATTCTCCGCAGTGGAGTCAGGCTATTCCCTTACCTCCCAGCACTGTCAACCCTTTCATCTCTTTTTTCAGCAGTGGTAGCTGAATGTTTCCCAAAATGCCCAGGTTACGCTGATGTTTCTGCCGATAGCTGAAAATTTCTGCCCAGCAGATGGCGCATTTGTACAGTGCCTGAGACCTGCTTGAGCCTGAAAAACTACTTCTCTGATCTTGAACTTTCCTTCATGCTGTCCAGCTAATTAAGATTACACAGAGTGATTGCACAGTGATACGTACACTTTTTGCTCCACAGAGAAGAAGGGGCATATTGTGTCCGTCAGTATCCCTGGAGGAGGTGGTTCTTTTGAACAGTGTATGTTGTTCATCTTTGTTTTATTCTAAAGTTGAAGCCATTCTGTTTAAACTGAATGGTGCCGCTTGGTTTCTAAAATGCAGGAAATTATGGAGGTGATTCTGGTGAATGTGGGCAATGAAGAGTATCTGAACGGAGTTTAGAAACCTACTGGGGTGAACGCTGACTCTTGGTGCCCCTCTCCTGGGAATTGTGCCTCCACATCCCTACCATGGCCCCTCTGATAGCTCACTATACCTCCTACTGCTGCTCAGCATTAAACTTAAAGTTTACAGAGGGAAATACGTAGAATTGTGAGTGAGGCAGCGTATCACCCTTAGCTGCAGTATCACTAACCTCTATCCTGGACTAGATCAGCATACCCTGACACAGACATTTCCTTCCTTTAAGGCATTAGTATAGCTCATTTCTGAATGAATTTTACACTTACCTAAAAATAATACATTGTAAGTGAACTTCTAGAAAAATTTGTGCCTGATAGCATTCTAAAATGCTTGTACTCCATAGTGCAATTAGAAACCAATTATTAATTTGTATATTCCATGTGTAGTTAGCATTGAAAAAGCATGAAGTGGTCCTAGTGTCCTAAGGCTTAGATGAAATCAACTCAAATCTGCTGCTAATGGGTTTTCCCTAGACAAGTTTTTTTGCTTTGTCTGGTAAGGATTTTGTGGCATGGTTTGTTGGGGTTATTTTGTAGGTTTTGCGGGTTGGTGGGTTTGGGTGGTGGTTTTTGTTGTTGTTGTTGTTGTTGTTGTTTCCATGAGAACATCCAGAAATTATAATGGATTTGGATTATGAAGAGAAATAGTATCTTCTTAGTACACTGATGCTGAAATGAAGAAACTGCAACACCTGCTCCCAATTGTACAAGCAAGCATTTATAACCACATCTTTGAATTCTGGTGTGTTAAGAGATGTCTCTTCTTACACTTGAAACTGGAAAGTTTGAATATCCTTGCATAGGACTTGTTTCTTTTATCAGTTACTATTTCTAATGACTTTGCAGCAGTGGTATCTAAATATGACAATTATGGAGACCTGTGGGAAACTTGAAAAGCTGATATTTAGTCAAAGGCTTTTTAGGTTGGATTGCTCCCTAAAAATGTTTATATTTGCCACCTACATGGATCAGAGTAAATATTTTCATTTGATTTTGCAAATATTTTGAGCTGCTTTATATTAAGTATGGAATTATAAATATAAAAAATTGCTCGTGGCTAGCATAGACATTTTTCTTCCTCACCTGTGCCCTGTATAGCAAACTTGTGGAAAGTAGAGGAATGGTCTGTGAAGAATTGAATTTCTGCCTTTTGTTGCTTTTCTTGAAAGAAGTAGGGAAATAGTGAGCCTTCTCAACAGTGAGCTCACAACATTGAAATTACTGTTCACTGACTCCTCTAATCCGTGAAGATAGATTGAGTGTAAATGCAGATGTGTAAGTGGAACTTTTCCAGCTTTGTCACATCTAAAAAACTGTAGCAGAGTAATGTAGTCTGAGCCACATCCCTACAATTTTTATGGTTCTCTCATAGAAGATGTCTGTACAATCTGTGGTTAAATTAAGGTGAAAAACAGTGCAGTTACTACATAATGTTTTCTTACTGAGCTTTTAAGAGTGCTTGTGCTGATCAAGTCCATGCACATGATCAAGACCACTGCAGGTCCATGATCAAGCCCAGAAGATAATCAAACTTGATAGTCAGAATGATCAGTATCACTGAAAAAACGATCAAATATCCTGGTTACAGGCAAGTCTTTAATTTTGCCTGTACTCAGATGCTGCAGAGCAGAGTGTGTTAGATTTATAGTCATTATTCTAGTTCACCCTAACAGCAGTAGTAGATGAGTTGCACCAGGCAGAATTTACTCTGCTTAGTGAAAGTATAGCTGAACAGTGCACATCAAAAAACTACCCCTGGTCGCAGCTGTCCAACAGTGCCTCATGAGCTGGCTTCATTTTATACATCTACATTGCCATACACATGTTTTAGGTTAAAATAACTCAGTATCTATTAATCTTTGTAACAGACCCCTAGAGATCTACTTCAAGGCTGCCTCATCTTGTTCTCCTTTTTTGTTAAATCCATGGCAATGTCTTTAGAAGGTATTTTCCTAATCCTCTCCTGGATTTTAAGTTTGTTTTCTTTGTTGTATTGAAGTCCCAGTTGGAGGAGAATTACTGTTGTATGCTTGATGAGTTACTCATCTGCCAGGAATCTCCATGAAGTCAGATCACTTTCTCTATAGTAGCTCATTCAGCCATGCACAGAAGCTGAGTCATGACATCATCACCTACAAGGAGTTAGAATAGCATTTTGTATAACTTATAGAATAGTGTAAAAAATAATTTTCAAAATTGGACAGGCCAAATGATCATTACTAGAAGTTTTTATGCCAAGAAAAGGCATAAAAGTTAAATTACAAGCTGCATCAAGCAGTCTGAACTGGTCCTTATTGGTAATATAGAATGATTTTCTTCCTATTCTGCCTAAAAGTTAAAATTTAATAATCTCTAAACAAACTGTTTATTTCAGCTTATAAAGATATCAACATGTGAGTATAATTTTATTAAACCCTTTCTCTTAAAAGGTAAGACAAACATATTGAGAGTGTAAGTCACATGAAAATTAATTACTTTATTTGTACAAAAATTTTGGGAAGTGTTAAGGGTTTAGGTAAATACTGTTCATTTAGTAAAATTAGTTAAAATCTACTAGCAAAGAAAATCACAGAAAATTATCATATTTACTTTTCACTCATACGTGCCTAATGGAAGAATGGTATTACACCCATTAGACTACAGTATTTTGTCCAGTGGTACTTTAAATTCAGTGAAGTTGTTAGAACCTCCAGAGGAAGGTTTCAGCTCTCCAGTTTTGGATAGGCTGTAAATGGTGTCTGACTGGTCAGAGTTGTGGCACACTGTAGGTAGGTCAGTGGAAGGGGCTGGTCAATGTGCAACAGCAATGAGAAATGACAGTTTGTGAAGTAATGCAGTGAAGGAATCATAGATCCCTGAGGGAATTAGAGAGTTGGCTATTCTATCCTGAATGCAGAATTGGACATTTCATTTTCAAAGGAATATAGCAGAAGCTAAGGAATTTCAATAAAAAGGCAGTGAGATGACAACAGACATTAAAATCTTGCCCTTGCTTTTTTTCTTTTTTTTTTGCCCCAAAGAGATGACTAGGACATGTAAGACGAGAAATGCTCTAAATGATAGGACAATTGTTGTAATTCCAAATGATACTTTGATAATAAGTGGGTTTATTTTATAAAATATTGCACAAGTGATACTTTATAATGTTTTGCCTTTATGCTTGAATATCCCCTTTTATACAAAGGAAAGAACTCTATCATAAAGTGAATCATATAGAGGAGTCACAAAAACATTTACCATGAGAAGATTCTTCAGTTATACATGAGTGACTAGAATGCAATTGTGGGGGATAGCAGCAATAATCTTTTAGTATAAACTGGGTCAGAGTTGTCTATGGCAATTATTATTATTGTAAAATGTTTCTTTTCTGTAAGTAGCAGTTGGTCTTGCTGTTTACATGTAAACAGAAGGTATCATGCCTCCTAACTTCTTAAAATTAATTCACTCACATCCTTTCTTTTCGCCAGAATAACTATTTTACTACAAGTGATAGTTCTGTGCAAATGTGCTTTGCATTGGGATAAGAACAGTGAATATGGTAGTAATCAAACTTCTAACTGGGTCAAATACTCAGATGAATATAAACTGGCCGAGGTCCACTGAAGATCTGCCAATATGCAGATTTGGCCCAGAGCATTCGATGAAGCTAAAGTAATGCCAAATGCATTCTTCAAAGGGTGCCCGTGTCCAGGATTGCATAATAGGTGGAATTCATTAGCGATTAGAACAAATGAACTGATTACCATAATAGCGAAGTACAAGCAAGAAAGCGAACAGTGCCCCCAAATCAAATCACATGTTTTCCCTGTTATATTCCTTTTCCATGTCAGTCTCCTCCACTGCTTTTCTAGTCTTGCATCTGATTAGGTAGGCCATAATAATAAAATTTCATTACAAAAATTTTTTTAAAAGATGAGTGTTGTTTTTGCAAGAATAATGTGCCCCAGATGCTATATGTGTAGTGACAATAAGACTCTTTCCAAGCTCACTTGAAAGCAACTGTGAGAACATCGACTCTAATGTGGAAGTACCTCATTAGAAACAAATGCAGTTCAGGTAAGGTGGAAACCAGCCCAAGACTACTGGTCTTAACACAGGAAAGTCAATAGAAGGTATTTTAATTAAAGCTGCTCAACTCTGCCCTTATTTGACGAACTTTTAAAATGTATTCCCCACCATTACTACCACCTTTCTTGTCCTGTTTGCAAGGTAATCACTTAATCTTTTTGAAAGTACTGTTAGAATTTGTTGCAGTGATTAATTCCTTCTCCATCTTCTTATTTGCACAAAGAAAGAATTGGACAGTATACATCAACAGAGGGGTAGCATCATGGGATGTTGTAATTAAAGAATAATGTGCATGTCATTGTAATAAATTAATTAGAATTGCTAGGGAAAAAAAGTTACTTTAATTGTTTATTCTTCAATGGCCTGGGAAAGATAAAATTTATTCTTAGCTGTATGTTGAAAAATACTTGGTTTTGGCACGGCCTATTTGAATGTCAGTTTTAGAGATGTATATTAAAGCAAGACAATAAAGCCGACAAGTTTCTGAAATCTGTGTTCAAACTGCACAGTAAATATCAAGAAGGAGGTGAAGTAACTCATGAAGACTTGACCTGAAAACCAGTCAAGATACCAGACTCAAATGACTTTGGTCTCATACAAGTTCTTCTGCTGATTCTGTATGTGTCATTCACAAGTCTGGGACATGGATCACTTCCAAAAGGTAATGATTTCAGTTGAAAAATAGCCACCAAGTCCTCACGGTTGGCTGCAGTCCTGGTGGATCTGATGGATTAACTTTTATTTCAAAGGCTGAACAAGACCTCTCGTGTTATAAACTGATACGTGGTTGGGACTGTGATTTAGATGCAGAAGAGGTTTAATTTCTGAAGCTTTGCTTCAATTTAGTGAGCCAATCTATATTTTGTTTTTATGCATCGGATTCTTAATATCTGCTTTTGTCTTCCATGCATGCCTCGAGCTTTCACCATTGTATTTACCACTCCCTGCTACTGTATAATAGGAGAGATTTTCAGTTGCACTGCTGAAGGAGAATCAAATCTTAGTGCTCTACAATTTAAATAGAAATATCAACTTTCCCATTTGAGAGACCCATGTAGTCATGGACTTCTAAAAATCTTATCCTTGTTAGCCTTTTTATGCTTTTAGCTTTATGCACAAATACTAAACAAGACCCACTAGTGTTTCTTAAGATAGGTAGTCCAGCTCAAACAAAATGGCATGAACTTCCTTCTGCAGCTTCTCCAAGTTTACATATAACCACATCTGATGTGTGCTGAAAGTTGAACTGATGTAATATCAAGAACGAGTCTCTCTCCTGTTTGGTCTTGTTTCTCCATGAGCAGAATAGAATTTCTGTTTTGTGATGGAGAATGCTGGCTCCATCCTTAATGAAGATGCCTTCACCCCAGTCCCACCTGCCTATCCTTTCCTTGCCTCAGGTGACTGTGGCACAGCAGGTACCTGTTTTTTTCCCAGACAAATAACCAAAATCTTGTTTATCTGCTTGCTTGTACCAGCTGGGCAAAAGAACCGTATCAAAGCCAAGCCAAAGGAATATTTCTTCACTGGCACCCTGTATACCCTGTAAAAGGCTAAAATAAACTCCTGCCACCTACTTCATAAAGTGTGAGCAAACTGAGCTTTTGTCTTTCTGTCAGCAATGTTTTTCTTTCACTTGAATTCATGACCTGTGATGTTCAGCAAAATATGGTAGAGGTGAAATGGCACATTTCACTGTTAAGTTGCTGGTATGTGCAGAATGGAGAACAGCAAGGAAGAGAGGCAAAAATGAGCTGAATAGACAAGCTTTTCAAGTTGTCCAAATAACAGTTGAAACCATATGACTAGACACAAAAATCTGTAAAATGTAGAAAAATCCAAGACAGCTGTTGTAAGATATATAGAACTACTCTTCAGCTAAGTCCCTTGTGACTGACAGCACTAAATAGATACTGTCAGGGAGTTAAACAGATAAAATCTTCACTACAAAATGTTAGAATGAGGTCAAACATATAAAGTTCCTATACATCAGGGTTCTGAGACAGACGAGAGACAATAAGGGTCTTTTGGAGAACCTTGAACTTCGTCAGATGTTTCAGCTATATTTATGCTTTGTATAATTCAGATGAGTATTTGGAAGAACACAAGTTTTAAATCTTCATGTTTCTAGCTAAGATTCGTCGGCTGGTTGATATTAACATAGTAAAAGTTGCAAAATGTGTACAAAGATTTGTGCATCTTGCACATACTGAGAAACAATAGAAGCAAGCAGTGCTTCCATATGTTAACACAATCTGCCTTTATTAAATAGGGCTGAAACTGCTTCAATGATGCAAACATTAAAAAAATTACTCTTTTAATGTAATTTCAATGAATTCAGACTATAAAAATGCTTAGTCATCCTTACCCTCTCTGGTGTCACTTTTTTCCCATGCACTGTGTTCTGTTGGAGCTACCTTCCTTGTTTTTTTCTTGTCTGTTTTTTAAATTATTTTTTACCTCATAACTTTCTATTTTAGTGCAGCATGCACTAGTGGATGTAGATAATCCTGTAGATCCTAGTAATTCAAATTCTTGTATACAAGTAAAATTTTCTTCTGTGTCCATGGGGTATAGTGGGTCCATATAGTCCTTAAGTTTTTGCATGTATGGCATGAAACCTGGCATTTTGCAGTACTGGGGCTTAACTTTTGACTGTGCTGGTCTTGAGCAGAAAACATCAGATAAAAAATAGCTTGTCTGAGGTCACTGTAATCCTGTTCTTAGAGGATGAAGGTGTGTATGTTATCCTGATCTTGCTGGGGTAGCTCAGGCACAAAGTAGATTCAGTTCTGTCAAAAGTGGGACCTGGAATTTAATTTCCTTGTTGTCTACACTGAAAAGTTACTTCAGTAAGTCAGAGTATCAGTTAAGCTTACAGCATGTTAGGTATTCTCCTGAAGGCTGCTACTGCTCATGACCTCCTACACATCCCACCTTCCACTACACTTTGCTTCCTCAAAGTGACAGATATGCAACCTTTCACAGCCTAGTTCCTGAACTGGGGGAATAGCATGTTAGATTAGCTGCTGGTTGAACTTAATTATCAATGCTGCTTTTTTTTTTTTTCATGGTTTGACAATGGTCAGAGAGGTCTGAGAGGTACCTGCCATCAGCAAAAATTTAGCCAGGTCATTTTAGTTCACTGACAAATATCTGTCAAAGACCTGCGATAATCCACATATGGCACTATGGTCAAGCACATACTGATCCCCAAATTGATTCCCAATCTTACTTTGTAGTGTTTCATTGCAAATAAACTTCTTACCTCTTGGATGTATGTGGAGGACTCTATTCTTAGACTACCTCTCCTGTTACATGCATGTAGCTGCCACCTATGGATAAGCTGAAAACATTCAAAGTCTTTTATTAGAATATAAGTAATATTAGAATATAAATAATCTCAACTG
Source organism: Machaerirhynchus nigripectus (assembly GCA_013397975.1). NCBI lineage: Eukaryota > Metazoa > Chordata > Aves > Passeriformes > Dicruridae > Machaerirhynchus > Machaerirhynchus nigripectus. Next base: position 22,062 of record VZRQ01004162.1, on the reverse strand, counting down.
TTGATAGACACTAGAGGAATCAACTTCTTACTTTTGCCAAAAGTCTAGTTTAGCACACTGTCTTGTTTGAAAGACAGGTGCCTGCCAAGGAAGGCAGGAACCTCCCTTGGAATGGAAAATATGACCCCTTTCCCTCCAAATTATTATAACTTTGAAATTATGGGGCTTTCAGGCAAAAATATGCAAAAAGGAATAACACTTCTTTACTAGAATGTCTCTCTCTCTCTCTCTCTAAAACATATGTATACAATATATATATTTATAGTATATATATTTATAATATATATATTACTAGAATGTCTATATATATAACACACATATATACAATATATATATATACAATATATACTATATATATATATACAGTATATACATATATATAAATGAAAAACGGGGCAAACAAACAATAACAGCAGCAACAACAAACAGAAAACCCCACAAACCCAGTGACAGCCCTCTCTCGGCTGTCAGGCCCTTTCCCCTTGGCTGCAGTTACGGCCACAGCCGGCAGGGGGCGCTGTTGGCTCCTGGCCGGGCAGGGCGGGTGCGATGATTCCTCCGCGGCTGCAGGGGGCGCTGTGGCGCGAGCTCAGTCGCTCCTCCACGTAGTAAAGGCAGCTCAGCCGCTGGGAGAGATAGGAAAGCGGCTTCGTTTGCAAACTCACAGGGTGCAGCCAGTCGTAGCGTCCATCTGGATGGCGAAGTGGGCTGTAGCCTTGGAACAGCAGGCTGGAACAGTAGAGGCGAGCACACCTGGGGTGGCAAAAAAAGGGTAGCAAAAACTCCAAAACTGTGCCAGGAGCCGCAGGGGGACACAGGGTGTTGGATTAAGTTGTAGCAAAAAAGCCCAAAGCAGTGGCAGAAAACAGTGGGGCTGGGCAGTGGCAGACAGGGTCCCATGTGCAACCAGGAGACACTCCCTCCGGAGGGGATTGGGGCTTGGGGTCATGGGTTTTCCCCTGAGGCACCCAAGTAGAGGGCTAGGATCCTTTCCAGTGAAATCAGGTGCTGAAAAGGTCCCAGTTCAACGGCCACTCTTATGAGCAAAGCCTCACCCGTGGTAAGGAGAAGCTGTGCAGGACAAATACTCCGCAGTGGCAGCAAATCCTCTGGGCAGCAATGGTCTGGCACCAAAACTGCACCTGTCCCCAGCCTCATCCCAAGAGACAGAGAGAGAGAGAGAGAGAGAGTGCGCGAGGGTGGAGCCCATCCCCTCACCCAGCAGCCAAAATCTCACGGTATCTCTGCATTTCCCAAGAGAAAGCCGCCCAGTTAAGAGACAGTAGTGAACTGAACGCTTCCCCTTCCTCCTCCTCCTCCCAGACACATCTTTTATCTCTTAAGCATCGTAGTTATCATCTCTTAGGCAACACGTGGGAGAAAATTACCTGCGAGAAAGAAAAAAAAAAGGAAAAATCCTAACCTCCAACACACACAGAAGAGATCTTGCCAGGACATTACAAATAGGTCAGATAATGAAAAATAGCACGGACTACTTTTTGACTACTGAAGTTAAAAAGTAAACTATACTGGGGAAAAAAAAGAAGTTTAATGTTTAAAGGAAGATTTTTTTTCCATGGAACAGCTGAAACGCCTCCCATTCCATCCCCACTTTTTTTTGACAGTAAGCAGTCTGAAGCGCTTAGAAAGCAGCAGTGATTTTTTTACAGACAATTTCCTAGCAAGTTATCCTTATAAAAATATTTTTAAGTCAACAAAGAATATTGTAAATTAACCCAAGCAAGCAACCCTCTCCCCACAACCCCATGCCTTTCTTAATACCTGCTTCCATGAATTTGATGCCATCAGAGTTTGAGATTAAAAGAAACAGCTAATCAAAGCAATGGCAGTAGATGAAAGACATGAGGCCTTTTGAGTTCAGGCAAAACTCCTACAAAGAATTCTCTCATGAGCAATTGGCTGTCATGTTATTACTATGACAGCCTTTGTGTGGAATTTGATTACAAGGGAAAGGCAATTTTGAAATGAGGAACTTTCTTCCTGTTATCAGAAAACTTTCTCATAGTTCACTTTTTCTTTTCAAATTTATTCATAGAATGTGGTGGCAAGGTTCCAATTTCAGAGAGAGAAGTAGCATTTTTTATTCTTTAGATTACATTTGTCTTAATTTATAGGGATATTCTGAAAGTGCAAAAAATTAGAAAACATCAGGTATTTGTCAGAGTTAGGTTCTCTCAATCTGCCATATGGCAATGCATAGTTTTAACTCCCACATGGTCTTGTTCTCTGCTCTTGGTGGCAGATTGCTACACAGCCGTACTTTAATTCCAGTACTGAATCACTTGTCATTTTTTACCTTAATGTCTTCAGTAAATACTACTCCATTCTTTTTTTTTTTCCTATTCAAACCTCAGGTAGCTGAACAGAACTGGATGCTGCTACTTTGTGTTTGAAAAATGCTGTACCACAGGAATTATCTACAATTCTGTGTGAATAAATGAGCAAGACAGGAAAAGAACCATGTGAACTTTTAAAAATAAATCTCTAATTGCTCAATAAGGCAATTAAAGCCTTAGTGCAATCAGAGCAAAAGTATATCTGATGGGTACGTGTAAACTTTTGCTTCTTCAAAATGTGAGGGGAGGGGTTTATTTGCCAAAGCAAATTAGAGTAGATGTAGTGTCCCGTTTCCACATAGACTGATCCCATTGGAGCAAGTCAGAAACACACTCCTTATGCTCCTTATGCTTAAGCGTTCCTTAATTTGATTTAATCGAAAAGAAACATTTTTCCCATTTTGTCCCAAAAGAAACAAATGTCCCAACATTTGTTTGTGTGGTCATGGCAGCATGGAGGCAGTGGGAGGAGAGCTGTGGCTGGGATCAAACTCAAATATTATAAATGCTAAGTATGTAAATAGACTATACTTTTGACTATAAATGGGAAGTTGAAAGGATGCCTATGAGGTTCAGGCTCAAAACAGTGGCTTGGCAGAAAACTGGGCTTAAGCTTTAAAAAAAAGTAAACTTCCTGTGTGAAACAGTGTTTCCTTTGAGGTTTTTTTCCCTCACCATGTATGCAAGAAATAATTAGATTTTGTTTATTTTAGAAGAGTATTATGAATGAAGATCACTGCTTTATTCAACTGACTTTGTCATTTGATACAGTAACTTCAGAGGCCACAACTTTGAAATGGGTAGTCACAGAGCTCAACCTAAGGGACATAAAATTGAAAGCATATTATTTAGCACTTGAAAAAGCATAGCTATATCATACAGATGTTACGAGAGTATAAGGCATAACTGGGAGGAACGAGGTTTACAAACTAGAAAGAATTGATTCTAGCTGTCATCATCTTTAGGATCAGATTAATTTTGAATTAATCCATTGAGTAAGTGACACTGTTGCATGGTAACACTGTTGATTCATGAGTTATTTGTTTTTCAGACACTATTTTTGTAACAATAAGCAAGTGAGTATCTGTTTTATGCTTTTTCTATTTGTGTCTTTTTTGTTGTCACTGAACCACCATTCTTTTCTACCTATAGAAATTTGGTTAAATGCCTTAAACGTTTGTTAGCAGTACTGGTTGGCATAATGGATGTCACAGAAAGCAAACTGTCTACAGGTCTGGTTGATTTCAGACATGAAAAAAATATAGGACACTGGCTTTTCAAGGAGTAGTTATTCCATATGCAAACCATAAAATATGACTTAGTAAGTGAATAAACTGGCTGGATCTAATAATGCACAGCTTGAGGTACTGTGGTCCATGCTGTGAACATATGAGAGCAAACATAGCACCCAGCGGCCACTGCTTCAGTATGGTGTACACCAGGAATACTATTCCTGGAATAAGTGATTTAAGTTCTTAGGAATCTGTGGTTCTGGGCATATTTTTCCCTTGTGCTACACATAATGTGATATCCAACATCTGGCAGTAGACAGGTTGCTACTTAAGTTTCGTGTCCCAAAACACAGATCTGGGAAAGAAGAGATAATGACTGCTTCAGAAACCTCTGTGGGAAAACAGATTTCCAGAAAAACATAAACAAAATGAAAACAAAGTTTACAGACATCTAAGAAACATTTGGTACAATAAAAGGAAAAACAAACAAACAAATCTTCAGCAGCTGATAAATGAGTCAGAAGTCAGTGACCTCCTATTGCAAAAATAAGGGTGAGACTAGGCCAACACTGGCTTGTTTTTGATACATGAGTCTGAGACTTGACCTTGCGTTGAAGGGTGAGTAGCTGCACATGTATAGGCTTATGTTCTCTGGGATAGAACCCTTGTAACCTCATTTATATGGTAATTAAAACAGCAAGTGCCAACAGGCCCTAATGAAGTCATGATCAAATCACCTAGAGTGATCAAAAAAACAGAAGAAATTTCTGCAGTTTTTCAAAGGAGGGGGAAAACTTTGGACTATGCAGAGAGTAGTGTGTTTTCCATCTTTAATTTGTTGTACACTTACTTACAGTAAAATAGTAGACCAAAATCACTAGTAGAAGAGAAAAAAGATATAAATAGTGGACATCATTTCCACTCTAAAAAAGTTAAAATGTGTAATATAGTAATATAAATTGCTATGTGACTTCCCATCTACCCTGTAGCCAGTAAAGAATGACATTTCTTTTTTAATAGTGTATGAAGTGTCTTACTATAAATCTCAAGCAAGGGAATGTTTATTTCTTTCCCAAACACTAGGAAGTGAAAGCGTTTTAGCTATTGAGTTCTACTCTCCCTTTCCACTTGTTCCACAAATTACATTTTCAGCTGAGGTATACAGTGAGACTCAATGCTGTCTTGTTCTATGACCTGAAGTAGAATGGGCATCCCCAAAATGGAGACTTTCTTTATTGCAAGGGCTTCACATCTTCTCTATCGAACACATCTAATACAGCTGCCTTTATGCCAAACACTTGTTTTATTGTTAACCCTGTTTTCCCAAATCACATTTCTTTGTTTAAGCTCATCTGCTTGTCTGACAAGGCAATTGCAAACCTTCTGAGTCGGGGATTTGTGTGTCTCTACTGATCTGCATAATGCCTAGGACACTCCATTTGCCACTTTTGACCAGACACTTAAGCACAGCAGCTTCATTTAAGAATATAGTAGTTAATTCTTCCTCCTGTTTGTTACAGAACAAGAGCAATAGGGATGGCTAGTAGCTAACTGTATACTGTACTTCTTTCTATAAAATGTGAGCTTTCTTGCTTTGCTTCAGTTAATTTGTGGTGTGTTCGGTACATAGTAGTTATAGCCATGCCAGTCTGAATCAGTTATGCAAGTTACACAGTGTGAGCTTGCCTCAGTTTTTAATTTTAAGAGAAAATCAGCTATTCTTTGATACATGACCTTTTTTTCTCTAGCCTTATAGATATATTCTTGCTGATCATTGTTCTTGAAGTATGGACCTAATAACTGTGTTGTCAGAAACCTGGAAGACATTAGCATCACGAGGCATTCTTCTTTTATTCTGACTAAGCGCGAATGTAATTGCACACATGGCTCTGTGGAGCTTGAGTAGAAGAGAATGGCTTTCCTCTCTAGTATAGATTCTCGAGTTAGGCTTATGGTTCGTTAATCGTTGGTGTCAGTCCTCCTCTTATTCTAAAATCCCGTAGAGTGTTTCCCTTTCCTTTTTACTTCAATAGTTTCTTCCTTTGTCTATTCTTTGAGTATTGAAATTTCTTTTTAAACCCATAATTTAAAAACCGAGTTGTTCTTTTAGCAACCCTGGCATTGTATTATCTATACCTGTTGATCTGTTTCTATGTGTACATGTATTGTAGCACTGGCTTTTTAATAAAGAATCATTTTATTAGGTAGTCAGTCCTTCCAGAAGATATTTTTTTACATTGCCTGGCTGACCCTCATCCAGCTGTTATTTTTCGTTCATCCTCCTTTACTGGACAGCGGGGCAAAATGACAAAAAATTTTGTGGGTCAAGGCAAAGACAAGGAGGTCACATATTTAATCATTAATTACTCTCACAGGCAAAACAGACTTGACTTGGGGAAAGTTAATTCAACCTGTTTGTTCCTTTTTCCCTCACCATCCCCCGGCTGGGCAGTGCTCTGCCCATTCTCAGCTGTGCTTCCCCTGTGGAGCTCAAGGGTGGGGAGCTGAGAGGCACTGGGCCTGCTGGAGCTATCTGGAACCAGTCGTGTTTGGCGCAGGGTAGCCTGGGCCTCTCCTCTCCCAGAGAGCACACTTGGGCACTTGCACCTGGTAAAATACCGCCAGCAGATTTGTGTGTCTGTTTTCTCTTAAATAGTACAAAGCAGAACAGAGTGTATATTTGTAATGTAAATGACAGTTTAACATGGATATTATCTGCCTTGGCTCAACCAAAGCTAACTCTAAATGCTAAAAAAAGCCCAACTGTGGCAAATTAACTTGTATGTAAGGTGAATTAGCGTTGGTACTCATGCTGACTTCTCTAAAGTTGCATTGGTTAATTCATATCATCCTCAGTACAGATGTATTTTTGACTCAGACAGTGAGTACAGAGTAACTGTATTGTATCTGATTGTTTTCTTTCTTGCTATGAAATCTTGACAGGATGCTGAAATAAGAGACATGCAATATTAGTATGGACAAAGAGGTTAAAGGAAGCTGAGCCTTAGAGCTCCATCTTAATTTGAAGAGGAGCGAGGCATGAGGCTGTATTTGAAGGTCAGGTTAAGGAGACTGAAGTACGTGTTCCTTCCTGTAGCCACAAAGTAATGAAGTACGTGTTTCTTGCTTGCCACTAAGAAAGTTTTCTATGTTATTTTTAATTTCCTTTTACCCATGGGTAAATATCTGTTTTATAATGAACAGATAATAGCACATGGCTTCAGTAATGCCAAAGAACTACCTAAATTCCTACTTTTAGTAGATTAATATCTACTCTGTTTCCCTGGGGTGTGCTGATGACTCTGCCAAAAACTATAGATGTCTGGAGAAAAAAGACTATTTCCTCGTGACTGCAGCTTTATAGACATAAAAATGCCACATATTTAAAACTTGTTCTGCAGTGACACACTCTTCACTGCAAGGTTATAAATGCCCAACTCTACCTGACAGAAGAAAGCAACTATCATTAATAGGCTTTGAAGGTCAGGGAAAATGCTTAATTGCAGATTAATGTCATTGTTAGATTGAGTCTGCAATTATTTTAGGTTGTCAGCAATAAGAGCCTTTGTCCATAAGTCTCTGTGCACTGCTGTGCACACTCTGTGCACTGGAGTTCAAGTGCAACACTAAGCATGGAAATACCAAGGACCAGAGGCAAATCACTAATGGAACCTGGAGATGCTTCCATCTCTTGTTGGTAATCTGGTGAGGAGCAGGGAGTGGGGAGTTTGCAAAGCAAGGTAACTATGGCTGAAAAAAACCATTTTGGTCACATCAGAAGAGAGTTGGCATGTAGCACTGAGATAAATCTAGTACATGAGAATCTCATTCAAGCTATCAGGATCAGTAAATGTCCTGTCTCTTACATTTCAAATCTGACTTGAAACCTACTTTGGAATGTACAGAATAAAACTAGAAAGACAACAAATATTAGGTGAAAAAAAGAAAAAAGATTTCTAAAACTGCAAGGTCGTTTTGTTTGTGCTAGCTTCAACAGATGTCAAACTACAAAGCAACTACTATTATAGTAGTAATCAGTTAATCTTAGAGTATATTGGAAGCTAAATAATTGCATACTAGAGAAAGGTTTTCAGAAAAATAAGCTTTGGGCCCTCTGTCTCTGTTCTGTGTGTGTTTCTTTGGGCTTTCTTCAAAGAAGCAGCACCATTCAGTAGAATTGCAAGTCATGAGGCATGAGGTAATGAGTGGAACATTAATCATACTGAAAGGAGATGGAAAAATTCACCCATCATTTCTATACAGGCCTTGACTGACTTTCTGGCCAATGAAAAATCTCTGTGCCTCCATTGCTTTTCTTCTGCTTTTCTTCTGCTTTTCTTCACAAATTGTTTACTTATACATAGCCACTAGTGGACTTGCAAAAAAAATCAGTTTTCACATAGTTATTTTATTGACATTGGCACAATGTTGTTTGGCACAAGATGTTTTTCATATTTAATATGAGACATCATGAGGTCCAGGATTCTGACCTCTAATGGGATTGAAATTCCTGGACAGGGCTGAGTTTCTGAGAGATACACAATCAAGAAATATTAGACTAAAATGAGTGATTTATCAGAACACTGGACAAAATGTTTATGTTTTCCAGTGAGTATATCTTGATGTAAAGTTGTTACTGTGTGAGTTTTTAGAAGTTACATGACTTGCCCAGGGTTTACTGGGGGGTTGAAAACAGTCATCACTTTCAGTCCTAATCAAGTACCTTAACCAAGACATCAATCCTTGTCTTTAATGTACTGCTGAAGCAGGGAATATGAATGACAAGTCACTGGACATATTTTGTGACTTACAGACATGTTGTAAAATGCTATTAAGTTGGAATCTATTTTTTCTGTCTTGTTTTTAACTCTTACTATTTGTATTAGCTCTGACCTCAAACTAGACTTATTTTGATGTAGCTTTATTTAATTTATGTTCAGGCAAATTTAACTGAAATAAATGTAAATGAAAGGAGGTTTTTGATTCTGATGTAAGTGGCTCGCTTGAGGAAGAAGGGAGCATAAGTTGCTCTAGCAGTTGTTTGTAGCTTGTTCCTCTGAGACAGAGTGTGGACACAGTTCTGGGGCTTTCACATTAAAATTCTTTCATCTAAAGGAAGTGAGGGAGTAAAAATGATTACTCAGTCTTTTGCCATTCTCTTTGAATAGAGCTAAACTTTCCCTACCAGATACAGCTTATCTCTTAAGGTTCATAAAAATACTTAGAAGCATTTCTTCCGTTTCCCTTTGGAATGACCTTGCACAAACTGGCAAATATCTAAAAATACGCTGTGAGAAGACATCCCAAGTATTGCCATAAAATCTTAACTTCTCTGTCTGAAATATTATGGTTCTAAAAGGTACTGTGCTAATTTTATGCACAATTATATTTTTCTTAAGTATAAAATATAAAATAATTGCCAAATGATTCCACTTCCTTTAAGTTTAACTTTCACAGATGAATTTTTGGGGCAATTGACTTTGGAGAAATGGGCTTTTACTGCCTGATGTTCAATTGGTGGTAGAAGGCTTTTAAAAAGGAAAGTTGTTATTCCTTACAAAAGGTATTTTTTTTGTAAATGAAGAAATACAAAAATAGCTGTTTACACACCTTTTTATCATTTCTACTAAGAGAGAAACTGTATTTCAATCACTACCTTATGATAACTGTTGGTAAATTCCAGGAAAATTTTGCTTTTATGTAGATGAAGATAAGGAAAAGTCTTAGAGAGTAAATATCTGCAGTACTTCAAATTGCACCTGAGGAGAATACAACTCTGGTCTGAACAAATACAGCACAACCTTTTTTGAAGATTTTAATTTAGTCACATAAATTTGATAGTTTATATGTTCCCTGCAGATTGTAAAGATGAGAAATATAATGACAGTTTGGTGTGGATTGCTTCAATAGAAAACTTAATTCAAACTCTTTTAGGAAACTTTCCCTAGGAAACACAAGATGATAATTTTTTTATTACTATGAGATGCTAGACTAATCTTTTATCAAATCCTGTCTCATATGGCAATTCATATAGTTTTTAAAGGATTCAGTGCAGGTTACATGTGGACAGGAGTCTGTTTTTTATTTCTGGCAACATTGCTGATCTTTTTTATAACATCAGTCATTTGACTTCTCACTCTTTATTGGCCTTATATATTGAAATAATAAATACACCAAATTGTCTACGATTTTTTACCTTGTCTATCCTAATGGCTTGTCCATAATGGATTGGAGGCTTTGGGTATTCATATACCTTGTAATAGCATTTCTACAAGAATAACGTTTAGAACTTGTGTTCCAGTTTAAATTGTGTCTTTTATTTTAGGTACTTCTTCAGTTGAATATTCTGTAAGCTGGCTTAGGAAAAGAGATGCACAGAGATATCAATGACACTATTAGTTGAGATAAAGATGGGCCTGAGTAAATGCTTCCCAGTTGGCAGTTGATTGTACTCACACAGTCAGACTCTGACATTAGGTTTCAACATGATTGAGCAATTGAAATGTGTTGAAGAAATGAAGAGCTTCATTTTAAATTCCATAGTTATTCTAAACACTTACCAGCCAGGAGAATAGTTTTAAGTATTTTGTAAGAAATGAGCATGTTAATGCACAGTAAGTCCAGGAAATATTATTTTCTTTGTGCTGGGGTAGTGAAAAAAAAAGGGCAGAAACACGTTGATGATGTTTACTAGGAATAACTGTGATAAAGCTATGCCAAGGCCCTTGTGTTTCCATCTCTACTTGGCAACATGATAGTTAAGATGAAGCAGCCCAAAAATCTTGTTGGGAGCAATTTACTCATGCTTGTTAACTAATTGTTTTATACGTTTCCAGTCTTCCTGGTTTATGCATATTCTTATAATTCCACTGCCTTGTTCTGTTTGTGGACTGTACTGCAAGAATTAATACTAGACCAGCTGACTTTTGATAGCAACCTTCCTACATGTTAAAATTTGAAGTCTAAAATTGGAAAGTTTTTGTACTTCGTAAGTATTAAAGATAGTGACAGTTTAGCAAATCATGCTTAGATGACTTTTAGGGAGCCATGTAAAAAGTAAAACAAACAAATATTTTTCCCCTCAGAGAACACATCTTTTTAAGCCAGTGTCAGAGCTAAAATTATTGAAGTCTTTACAATTTTGCTGAGGCCACTATTGGTGAAATGAGGACTGATCTAGTTAAATTTGTAATTTAAAACCTGTAACAAAAATCTAACCCTTAGAGCTACTGCAAGTAACCAGAGATAATATTCATCTCCCCATAGAAAACTTAAAAAGACTTTTATATTTAGGGCATAATTCCTATCTCTTGGCTTTGGTTTGTTTTTGCTTTGACCTCCCATGTTTCAAGAAGGATGTAGCCCTACCCTGTTAATAACATTTCTGAGAAAAGCAAGACCACAGGTTTATCAAAGCATTCACAGAAGGAGTGAAAAATAGTCTTAACATATGCCAAGACTTTGTGCAAAGAGAAAGGAATTTTAAGACCCTGGTGAATTTGAACTATCTCTAAAAGAATGTAATTACAGCAAGGAAGATTCACATTAAGTATCTGGGAAAACTTGAAAATGGAAATGACAGCAGTAAACTGGACTAAGATCCATAATCCCACATAAAATGACATATTTCTTCTCTCAAAATGTCTGCAAGAAGCTCAGGTTCAAAAATTTACTCTTAACATATGACTTTCCACTGCTGCTGAGGCACAATTGCTAGGTATTCTCTGTCTTCTAAGTGGGGATAACCAACAGTCTTTATTGTCCTACTGTTTCCTTTCTATTTTTAGTTCTTTATTCATTTCCCACCTTTCTATTTTGAGTTTTTTTTATTTACTTCCCAAGAAATAAAGGGAAAGGTACCTTTAGAGTAAGACATCTCTACTTTCTTCTGCATTATATCCTCCCCTTTCCACGTCTCTTCCTCTGTAAGAACACCTGCAATTTTTACAAACCTATGAAAATAATTTCAGAAATGTAGTCAAATCCCATCCTCCACACATGCATATTTTTCAAATATAACGACAGCTAAATCTAAAATATTACAGAACTGGGAATAATATATATGTAATTGCTTTAAGGAATTTTCCCTTGCAAGCACTGCCTCTTCAGACTCCCTTGCACTTTTTGTCAGCCAAGGAGCCATTAGCACTTTTTTCTGAATGATTTTTCCCTCCAGGCCCTGACACCTGTATAATTTCCCCATCTCCAGACTCAAAAGAATTATACCTCTGTCTTTCTTCCTCACCGATGTCCCTCTAATTTTGTATTTTTCCTCTACTTGTGCTTCTGCTGAAGGAGGAACACATCTGGCAGGAACAACCTGCTACAGGGCCTAATTGTTAGCATAGAAACACATAATCACTGAATGATTATATGCAGGTGCTTTTATTAGAGAGCTGTGGGAATCGGGGTACAGACCCAAATCTGATCCCAACGTGGATTTGAGATGGATACATTTTATACCCTTTCCTTACATAACTGTTGTTTAATCATCAACTTTGTATTGTTCTATTGTCTTCTCCAGAGCATGAGCTTCAGGCCCCCTCCTCACAATCTTTCCCACGTTTGTTGTTCCTTTCCCGCGGTTCTGGTTGTGCTTAAACAATCACCTTTAATATTCAATTACTAAGCAGTCATCGGTGGGTACACAGGTGCAGGTTCACATGATTTAGCAAAGACAATGCCCATCCAATTACCAAGCAATCATTGCATATAGGTGGGTACACAGGTGCAGGTTCACATGATTTAGCAAAGGCAATGCCCACTCCCATTCCCGAGGCCCACTTTTGACTATCACGATTTTTAGAACCATTTTAACCCTATGCTATCATAATGGCAGAGCCAGTCTGTGGTTGTACATTAGATTTCTATAATAGCAACTGCCTAGTTTTGAAAAAGGTTGAAGTTATGGCATTTCTCACATCTTTGCAGGAGCTTGTTCTGCCTATGTCCATGGAAGTTGTAGTTTTGTCTTTCCTTCCACTGTCTCTGGAAATCTTTCCCATCTTTGCCCCATATGGCCTCTGTCTAAAGGTATGTGTTGCATTTCTCTGATAGGCATGATAGAAGGTGCCAAAACCCCTGATATGTCTGATACAGTGCACAGTGCAAGGCAGAGATGGTAACTTGATTTAAGTAGCTAAATAAACATGTCAATGTGATATATTATTGGGCTCATTAGCCTTGATTTTAATGATTAACTTAATTGTCATTAACTTGGAAATTCCAGGATGGTGTCATCTTCTCTCCTATGTCTTTTAAGGCACTTAATAGCTTTGCAGCTGCTTTGCTGCAGAGAAGAGAGATTGTACAATAGCAAGGAATTGAGGTATCTTGCTTCTCTTAAAATACTTTATCATAATGGGTATCATTTGTCAGATCATTTTGTGTGATAAAGAGGCTACTGTGAATGTCAAGCATCAGAATAGGCTCCCTAGGCAAGTGGTTGAGTCACCGTCTCTGGAGGTATTTAGAAGATATGTAGATCTGACACTTAGGAACATTGTTTAGTGGTGTATTTGGCACTGGTAGGTTAAAGGTTGCACTCAATAATCTTACAGGTCTTTTCCAACCTAATTATTTCTAAGAGTCTTTATATAACTGCACATTTTTTGAGAAGCATGCCATTTTCTGCAGAAGAAGGAGTGACTGAGAATTTTAGTTACTTCAAGCTTTAATTTTTTTCTAGTTTCTGAGGGCAAATATCTTCAGAAGAGAATAATCTCCCGTCTGAAGGCAAAATTGAATAATTTTTCCTCAATCTCCTCTGGCTCATCTATTAGTTGATGGAAGTGTTTACAGAAGTCTTGGCATCAAATTATAGTATTGCAAATGGGACCTAATGACTGGGTCAAATCAAAGGTCATGGAATGGTATTTACATGTCCACAATTAAATGTTTTCACAAATAAATGTAAACTTGTGACATCAGTATCATAGAAGTGTGAGAACGTTCAGCTTATTTAAGGAAGTGGCAAATGCTGCTATTGTGCAAAATTACACAGCAGCAGAGACAATGTTTTAGCACTGCAAAAATATAGTCACAGTGCCTCCATTGGGACACAATAGCTATCATAATTGAGAAGTATACTTACATACTTTTTTCATACATATTTTCAGGTTGTTTGGATATAAAAGAAGGAAGAAAATAATGGTTACTTTAGCTTTGTTAATGACACGTCATAATATTCCATTTTAAATAAGATGTTGTTTTTAAAACAGTTTGATGACATAACTGTTCCTGCTGAAGTCTTTGATAATTGTATTAATAGGAAAAAAGCTTAACTAACTAAATAAATATATTTGATATTTGTCTCACACAATATATCTGTGCAATTAATACCATAACACAGCTTACATAGGCGCCTATAAAAAATATCTGCAAACATCCTGAAAAATACTCAAATCTTACTGAACGTTGATGGTATTAAAAGCAATAATCCAAGTGAGTTTCCACCCTTCAAGGTATAGTGGGTTGACCCTGACTGGATGCCAGGTGTCCACCAAAGCTGCTCTATCACTTCCCTCCACAACTAGATAGGAGAGAGAAAATAGTGCAAAAGGTTCATGTGTGGAGATAAGGACAGGGAGAGATCACTCACCAAATACCATCACTGGCAAAACAGACTAAACGTGAGAGTATTGATCGAATTTATTCCCAACAAAATCAGAGCAGATGATAAGAAGTAAAATAAATCTTAAAACTACCTTCCCCCCACCCCTCCCTCCTTAAAAGAGTCTCCCTCCTCCTCCCCAGTGGCACAGGGAGACAGGGAATGGGGGTTATCATCATTTTATCACAGTTGTTCCTGCTGCTGATCAGGGAGAAGAGTCCTTCCTCTGCTCCAGCATGGGTTCTCTTTCAAAGGAGACAGCTCTCCTTGAACTTCTCCAATGTGAATCCATCCCATGGGCACCAGTGCTTCACAAACTGCTCCAGCATGGGTCACTTTTCCATGGGGTGCAGTCCTTCAGGCACAGCCTGCTCCAGTGTGAGGCCCCCACAGGGTCACAGGTCTTACCAGGAAACCTGCTCTAGTGTGGGCTCCTCTCTCCACAGGTCTGCAGGTCCCCGCCAGAAGCCTGCACCAGCACAGGACTCCCATGGGTTCACAGCCTCTTTTGGTCATCTACCTGCTCCAGCATGGGTCTCCTCCATAGGCTGCAGGTGGATCTCTGCACTCCCATTGACCTCTACGGGCTGCAGGGGCACAGCTGCTTCACTGTGGTCTTCACCATGGACTGCAGAGGAATTCCAGAACCTGGAGCATCTCCTGCCCCTCCTTCTCCAATGACCTTGGTGTCTGCAGGGTTGTCCCTCAAATATTCTCACTCCTCTCTTCTCTGGCTCCAATTACATCTGTGCAGTAACTTTTTTTCTTCTTCTTAAATACGTTATCACAGAGGCGTTACTACCATTTCTGATTGGCCCAGCCTTGGCCAGTGGTGGGTCTGTCTTGGAGCCGGCTATCATTTGCTGTGCTGGACATGGAGGAAACTTCTAGCAGCTTCTCACAGAAGCCACAACTGGAGCCCCACCCCTGCTACTAAAACCTGGCCATGCAAACCCTGTCCATAATGTTGGGCCCAGAATTCTTGCAATGTGTATCTTAATAGCTTATTTTTCACTCCCAGGGAGATTCTTAAGTGATTTCCCCAGGACCAGTGCTGGAGCTGTAGCTAAGCAGATATCCCATTTAAATTCTGGCCATTTCTTTTTTCCCAGCATCAAGTAGTATCTTCTGAAATAAACATTTCTCTTTGTAAATAACATTCAGGTTGCCTATTAGTGTTTCAGTTGCCACCTGCTGACTGACTGTTGAAAGACTTCATCTAGTTGAAAAGCCTCTGCACAGTGGCAAGTCAATAATATTTCTACTCTTGCTAGTTATGTTCTCATGTCTGTTGTGTATAGAACTACATAGGCTTTTCCCCTGCTGTCTTTTCTTCTGTTTTCTAAACTTTTTTGGACTACTTTTAATTTTCCTTAGTACAGGTAAAATAATTCCATATTTTTTCTACATTTTAAATTAACCCAAAGGCTGTGCACACGTCTCATAAGGAGTCTAGATAGATTTAAGACCTGTTTATTTGTGTCTTGGGGTGATTTTATGATGATACTGTGATGAGTGAAGGATAAATGTTGGCTTTCGCAAATATGGATTTAACATTCACTAGTGATAATATATTATGCAAAAATAGTGTTAAAGTAAAATACAGTTAAGTAGGAATAAGATTAGAATGTATTGTAACCTCAAAGTAGTTGTAATATGTTAGGAAATGTAGTAATAAGTACATGGTAATAAATGTCTTTAAGCTGATAAACCACAGAGCCAAAGAGCAAGACATGTTAAAGAGATAAAGGAGATAAGCCACAAGCATCCCAGGAAGCATGTTTTCTCGCAAAATTCACACCTCCCCAAAGAAACTATCAGCTACACCGGAGGAGGATCTCTGTTCTCAACTCTGAGAGAATCCAGAGAATCTGAGAAGGTGCCATGTGCGGAGGGGGCAGAGATCAAGAAAGGAGGAAACTAAGTAAAGTATAAATTTTTTTCTGAGCTTAATGAATATGTAACGGTTTGAAAAGGTACTTAAGTTCTCAATAGAAGGAATGAAGTCGTGCCTCTAGCAATGAGCTAAGTGCCCAGTGCTGTCTTTTGTCTTTGTTTTACTAATAAATGTTCAATATTACACTGCTGAGATCTCAGCCTTTAAATTCGTTTATTTCAGTACTCTGATATAGGAGGCTTAGACTTTAAAGGTTAATTGCTGATTGTGAGTATTTCTAAAATTTTGCACCTGCTTGCTAAATTATATATATTGCCTGTTCAGTACTACTTGTGCTTGCCAAGCAGAGGGGAAGGAGGTAAGGGAGGATGCAGGACCACTGATAAAGGGAAGAGGACCATGACCAAATTCCTGTTCTCGAATCCTGGAACCGGCATGGGCCAGCTCTGGGGTTTGAACTTAGGCCAGGAACTCAGAGAGTATGTGCGAGAAGGCAAGGTAAAAAGTTTAACCCGAGGAAGAGGCTTTTACTGCATCCTGAGACGCCTGCCCACAACCACCAGGAGGCACTGCGCAGGCGCAAGCATATGGAAATGACTTTTGAACTCATAATACGAAGCGGAGATAGGCAATGAATATGTATGGCTGTATTGTGTAATCTAATGCATATGTAACCTGTAACCAGATATATTTCAAGCTGAGTGCCGTCGAGGGTGTGCACGCCTTTGGAGGAGCAATCCCCCATGCACCTCGGCCGATTAAACATATCTACTTTACAACGTTAATTAGTTGTGGAGTCTGAATTCCGCGCATCAACTCTATTCTCTAATCTTCTGCTGTATGCCCAGAAATGGTTGCTGTAGCTTTAAGGTGGGTCCATGGGAGGGGCGGGAGCCTTGGGGGCCCTTGCGCAGGCTTGGTTCGAAGCCTCACTCCTGGGGCCTGCTCAGTGCTGTGCGGACCAACGTTACTGTGTTGCTTAGCTAGCTTGTTTTTTTGTTTGCTTGAGCAAGAAGTTTCTGTCCCCTTTTCCCTGGCCTTGGAGACTGCAATACTTCGTCGGCTTTTGTTTTTTACTTGAACTGTTCGGCTTGGTTTTGGTTCAAGATCAGAGAGGCAATCAGCCGGGGACCTGCTGGGAGCTGTGAGGAGCTGCTCTGTCCTGGGCACTTAGTTTGTCAATAAAGAATTAGGGTTTTTTCACTTTCATCCACTAATACTCATTTCTTATTGGTGAGAAGGGATTGCTGAAACCCTTTTCTTTAGAGGAAACACTCATTCCAGAGTGTTTTCTCCTAAACTTGTCTCTAAACCAAAACCGTTTGCTTAGTTTCTAAATGGTTACTGTTTTCCTTAAGTATTTTCTGTATGAATATTTGCATTTTACAGATAAATCTGTTTCTCTTAATTTCAAATATAGTTCTTACCATCTGACCAATACAGGAAAATTCAAGTTGTCTATAAATCTGAGGAAACAACTTTCTTATCTTTTTTTTTTTTTTTTTTAAACAAAAAAGCATTCACTTTGAAATGAGT
>VZRQ01004161.1:233602-327168 GCA_013397975.1 Machaerirhynchus nigripectus | reverse complement strand
TTCTTAGAGAAACCCCCCCTGTAGCCCCCTCCCCCCCCCAAAACCAGGCAATGCAAAACCAATACAACTGCAAATCATATTTGTAATGCATATATTTGTAGTTTTACGCACTGAAATTGCTTTCTAGAATTGCATATTTTAGAGAGTCACTGTTATCAAAGAAGGGGATTCTAATGCAGTGAAGGGTAGAAGATGCAGTTTGACTAGATGATCATTGTAGGTTCCTTCTTACTGAATCATTTTCTACTCTACTCTACTCTACTCTACTCTACTCTACTCTACTCTACTCCACTCCACTCTACTCCACTCTGCTTTAGTCTCCCTAGCTTCCTACCTGGATTAAAATTATTCTGGATGGTAATTAACCTGAGTGACTATAAAAGTGAATACTAGGAGTAAGAAGTTTTGTTTATGTTTTAATAGTACCTATGGTTTTCAATATGGTGAAGTTCATTCCAGTGGTTGCAGGACTGTGACCAGTTCAGAAATGTGCAGTCTGATTCTCTAACACTAATCCTTTGCCTGTGCATTCACAGTCAGTAGCAGAAATAATCTGGATGTAGTTTGTTTGCCTCATCTTGTTACCAGTCATAGAGTGATGAGTTCTCTGCTTAGCTCATTTGGTAGAACTCAGTGCTGAATACCTCTGTTTAATGTACAAATAAAATATATTATTTACAGATGACTAGGTATACATGTTAGACTGGAAAGACTTATACACATTTTATCCCAGTCCAGCATGCTTTCTTGGTTGCAAGTATGTATGCCTCGTTCCCTCTACTCATTCGCCTCTAATTTTCCTGTGTGCTGATGTAATGTGCGAAGCCCACTGATAAGTAACCCCTGCAGAGCATGTGGAGTGCGGCCAGTTAGTCAGCCAGGGCACGCATTCATCTCGGTGCACGTGTGTTAGATTTCATAACTGTCTGCCAGGGTTGCAATCGCAGCAAAGGAGGAAAGGGTACAAAAAGGTTTGGGTAAGTACGCTCCTGCCTGTATCAGTTGAGTGAAACATTTTTGCTTCGTTGGCCACTGAGCTGGGAAATGGCTGATCCCAGTTAGACTGACTCGAACAGCCCAATAGCGCTCTGCTGACATGGCTCCTTCTGAAAGTCTGCTGAGCCTTGTTAACTTCACTGGCTTTATTGGATTGCTTAGTACTGGTAGTGAAGCTCTCACTACCATCAAGTGGCAATTTCTGAACTTCCTTTCTGCAGACAGTCACTGCCCAGCAAGATTTTGCATCTCTACGTGTTGCAATGTGAAGGACCTGCTAACTGCCAGAAAATATGGGCAGGTCATGGCTGCTAAAATAAACAAGCAGCTGTGGTCAGTTCAGTGGAGACACTTTGTAAACCAAAGGTTATCTATGCTGTTTTTAAGTGCTGGCAAAATATTGCATGGAAAAGGCAGATATATGAGTAGATTGTTTTAATGGTTTAACAATATCTGTTCTTCGCCTTACTGAAATGACGAGTAACTGTAATGATGTGGTTGTTTTTACTATATTTCTTCATGACCTGGTGAATTTTAATAGCTAAAAAGCGCTACCATTGTTTTGCCAGAATTTGCTATGTACGGTGCAGAAAAGTACGGATATTTTCTATGAAATAGAAACAACAATCCCCTTACAGTTTAAACTGTCCATTTCCAGCCCAGAGTCCTTCAAGCACAGTTCAGTGCTCTGGGGAGTGGCAGAAGTAGATCACGTATATGAAAAACACATGGTCATAGAATCATGGAATATCCTGGATTGGAAGGGACCAACAAGGATCATTGAGTCCAACTCCTGGCCCTGCACAGGACAGCCCCAGTAATCCCACCACGTGCCTGAGAGCATTGTCCAAGTGCTTCTTGAACACTGTCAGGCTTGGTGCTGTGACCACTTCCCTGGGGAGCCTGTTCCAGTGCCCAACCATGCTCTGGGTGAAGATGTTTGTGCATGTTTCTTTTTTCGAGGTGCTGAATTGTATTTTTAAAAATGGTCTAAGAATACATATAGGACACTAATTCCAGGAGCTTTGGAGTCTGTGGAGGTAGTTTAAGTCCTACATAGCATGTATCCCACCTATGTATATATCTTTTGCTCTTCCTGTTTATTTGGCTGCCAGTAAGGCAGATACAAGACTGTATTTCCAAAAAGGAAAAGTTTGACCTAAAAACAATTAAGTCACTAAAATGTTGTCCATGCCAAAAAAGTTTGAAACCTTTGTCCTGGAAAAATGACGAATACAAGTCAGTTTGCAGAGGGAGAACTGAGCTTTTCCTGCTTTATTTGTTTAATCACCTAGTAAGTGACTAAATGAAGGCCTTCACTTCGTTTTAAGTTGTGTATGTATCACTTGGACAGCATCTGCCATCTCCAGACTGACACTTGCATTATCTGTGCAGGAGGAACATTACTATCACTTCAGATTTAAGTGTTGTGAATTGGGGGGTGGGGGGGGTGGGGGGGTGGTAATGTCTGAACTGCTGTGTGCAAAGAGAAAAAACTCTATGAACTGAATATGCCAGTTATGTCTTTTCAGGCTCTGAGGAGTTAGGAAGTGGAAGCTTTGGACATCAGTACATCACAGACACAGTGACTGGTGATAGTGATGGATTTGATATTGATGATTCAGACTACGACATTTATATAGAAGAGGTAAATGTCAAGATTTCTCTTTGGCACCTCTGTTTTCTTTATAGTGTGGATATTTTAGTGTCCGGTCCTGTCAGGAAGTTTAATATCTGATATTGTGTGCTCAGATATAGTAATGGGGTCGCTTCTTTTTCTTCATTGAGGGTGAGTTTGTTGCCTCAGATCTGTACCTTGAAAGGTATTAATTTCATTTCCCCATAGCATTTCAGTTTTACTGAACTGGTGTTGCTCTACTTCCTTTCAGCTCAGACCACTTCCTGCTATTAAAGGAGGCAACAGAAAATTTCTGGTTGAAACTAAGGTCATGCCAGGGTCTAGTTCCAGGCTCCTGTCACGGGTTCTCACAACCACTTCTGAACCCACTACTTCCACTCCTACCACCACACGGCCTTCAACCACAGCGAGGGTGACCACTGGGTGGGCAGCGAGGAGGGGCAGCATGTCCTCTGCCGCGCGCCTCTTCGACCTGTCCTGCGACGAGGCCGTGTGCTCTGCAGACAGCTTCTGCATCAACGACTACGACCGCGGCGGCTCACGCTGCCACTGCAACTTGGGCAAAGGAGGGGACATGTGTGAGGAAGGTAGGTTCCTGTGTGCCCACTGCTGCTGCTGGCTGCTTTTTGTCTGGGCTAAGGACAGAACCAACCTATGTGCGCTTTTGGAATAGCCAGCTGGGTTTAGTGGATCCCTAAGGATAGGAGCAACTTCCAGTGGCAAGTCAAAGTCCAGGCATCATCCCCTTCGCTTTTTTTAACTCAGTGAGATGGGAAAAAGTTATTCTTTAATAAAGCTGAATGCCAAAACTGTGTAAAGATGCACAGGGGAGGTTAATCCTTCTTCCCCCACCTAAGAGTCAGGAGATGATGGAGCAGGTATGTTAATCATCCAGGTGTGGCAGGATCCAATCATGGCGCCCACAGCTGGAAGCTGAAGACATTCAACCCCTCTTTGACACTTGCCTTTTGGCACCAGCTGAAGCCCTGAACCAGCCCCATTTTCAGTGTGGTCCATCAGATGATGCCGGTCCCACAGCAGGGATGTGAGAGAACTCCCACTGTAAAAATACCTCCAGAGGAGGCTTTCCCCATGGTCTGCAGGTCTGCAATGCCGCACTTATGTCAGGCAGGTTGGGGCAAGGGAGGAACAAAATCTTATGCCCAGTTCAGAAAGCATGACCTGAAGGCTGGGCCAATGTGAGGAGGTGTGTTTGTCTCAGTCAGGACTTGCCACCCATCCTGTTGCCTCTTTCCAGGGCAGCTGAGCCATGGCAAGAGCTTGCTGAGCTGAAGGAGGCTGTCCTGCTTCTTTTTCCCTCGCTGCCTTCCTGTTCGCTCCCTCTAGAGTCCTAAACTCACTCTTTTGCAAGGTTAACACTGAAGAGATCACCTGGTGAGCCAGTCCAGCTCCTTCACCAGGCCATACATAGGTCACTTTTTCCCCCTTGAAGTAATTTTTCTTCTAGTTTGGTGACCAAGGGGTCAGATGAACGCCAGGGCTCATGCAAAGAAAATGTCACATTTTTTGTGGTGGTCCATCTCCACCACAACAAATGTGGTGGCTGTCCCTCCCGCTAATTGAGCTGATTATCCATCCCTCTGCGTGCTGATCTGATCTGTCAAGACCCTGCCATACAGCAGAGCATCGCGGACCCATATTTCTTCTACAGGGTCATGTTAGACCTTCATGTTGCACAGTGTCATGCATCAGGGGTACAGACACAGAGGGTGCTTTATCTTCTGCAAACTGGAGTGCTGGAACAAAGACAGCTCCTTCTGAAAACAATCTGTTGTGACTCAATGACATGGAGCAGCTGCAGATGTGATTTTAGGCCTTGATCAAGTGCGAAGAGTTGAGGATTTATTTGAACTGACATGGCCATATACAGCTTGTAAAACAGTCTGTTAACATCCGTCCAAACCCTTCATTTTTCACAGGGGAGTGTGTTATTCCAGAGTAAGCATCATCCCATACTCCTTTGTACCGAATTTCTCTTCAGCAGCCAGTATTGTTAAATAATATATTAATCTGAAAGGAAACAGACTTTTCTTCGCATTCAACAGCTGCATGGCACTCTGTTCCCAAGTCAGTCAGTTCTGCTTGTGATCAGGACATGAGCTAATTTTTCTCTCCTGAAGTTGCATTCAGGTTTCTATCACCAGTCCCCTTCACCTCAGCCTAAAATGTATGTGTTGCAAATGTATGCAAAAATGCTGAGAGAACTATCCAGATTCAAAAACCGAGTGAGAAAAACACAGTCAGTATTCAAATAGCAAAGAGGAATAGGACTCCTCATCCTTCCTTCCTCCTTAGACTTAAATCCACTGTGAGCACAAGAATTCAGGCCTGAAACTGTCTGCCCTCAGTGCTTCTTAGGATAATTAGCTGCAAAGGTAATTTTACAACTGACAGTGGCTAGCAGTAGGACATCTCTGATTTTCATTGTATCTCAGGGTCAGGGTCTAACATAAGACAGCAAAGGGTGTGGGTTGATAATGCCATTTGACAAGAGCAATTAAAAGAGCCACTGTTGCAGCCAGGGTTGGAAAGACGCCTGCAGGGACCCTCTTCTCCCCATCACTCCCTTTAGCTTCTGCGCTGAGCTGACTTGAGAGAAGTGCTGGAAGCTGCTGGGCTGTTACGAGACATCCAGTGATTCTCCAGATGCTGGATGCAGCAGCTATGGAGCAGCAGTGACTAATGCTGCCTAGTGTCTGGCCATATTTCCCACATATGTTTTTGTAATCCCAGAGAACAGAAAATTACTTTGTCCTCTCTTTGTTAAATGAATTCTTAAAAGAAGATAAAGTCGATGGCTTCTGTCTTCTATAACGAGGATGAAAACCTGGAGAAATTTCGTCTGAACTCTCTGATTTAACTATTGAACATTACTTGGCCCTCAGTATCCTGTTTCTTTCCAAGTTCACCAGGTCCTTGGGAATAAAGGAGTTAGCTGTAAAAAGTGGTGGGAGGACAAGGCAATAGGTTGACTGATTGTTGACTGCTGCTGACTAATGGTTGTCTCTGGAGGAACTCTGCTTTTCATTGTCACCTGATGTTATCTAGTACTGAATGTGTATATTGATTTTTATACGGAAGAAAACTGCTAAACAACGTGCTTCCCTCTTTGCTTTTCAGACATTAATATCCAGTATCCTCAGTTCTCTGGCTACTCATATATCACCTTTGAACCGCTGAAAAAATCCTATCAGACATTTCAAATTACCCTTGAATTCAGGGTAAGTTTAAGCAATTCTCACATAGGCATTTTAAATTTTATTTACTTACCCTGATGTGGTGGACAATAGAACATTAACTTAGCTTCAGTATACCTTGTAGTGTAATTATGGTAAATCTGTGCATAACCTTCATCAGCAAAGATCTGGCTTAACCCTCGGCAAATGTAAATGTGATTTGTAAGCAGCTGAAGTGGTTTTGTCCATTATTGGTAGACACTGCATGAGACAGTCCCTGGGGCTAGTAATAGTGGTATTGTGGACTAGCAGCAACGTATGCTGGCAAGGTTATAGTCACGTGGATGAGCTACAGGCTGAAGAACACCCAGATATAGTATTTTTGTGAATTAGAATTTGGAAGCAGTATGCAGTATTTTTGTGGACAAGAAACTACGATCCTGTCATACTGAGCAAAACACTGCCCTATATGTAGAGTTCCTTTCCCACCCTGCAGGATTTACATGGTCATTAGTTTCCACCTCTGAAGTTTGGGACATGGGCTACTACTACATTCAGGATACATACTACTTTAAATGCAGGTTCAAAGTTGGGGTACATCCCACGCTGCCTTGTGTTAGTGCTGTCTGTTCATTACGGACAGAACATGTAGGTCTGCCTCTAGGGAGGGTGGCCAAGCTCCTGGATGCACCCCAACTCCCATATAAAGCAGACTCACCAGGCTCACAGTCTGGGAAGGAGACTGTCACTAAAGCAGCACTGTGTGTTGTCTCAGTGGTGATCTTACACTCCTCTGGCAATTTCATTTTAAAATGCAGGATGGCAGCAGAAAGCCACTGTTTCAGCTGCTAGACATATATGGAGAAATGCTGCCAGCACAGGTTGTTTGGCTGGAGGAGTGTCACTGTCATGGAAGAAGTGAAGTAGGGTGTATATATTCACGTGCAGTGAGTCTGATGTGTCTACATTTACTGGGCTTGCTAGGACAGTCTTGCTAGACTTTTTACTCAGGAGTCTCATATGGGAAATGCCTGACAGTCCTTAATACTTCCAGGCTTTTTTTCAAGTCTGATAGTATCGTACTTTAAGAGGTGGTCTTAAATTGTTTAACTATTAAGGCAGTGATTTTCTAGGTTCTTCAAGTACAGGATTCAAAACTGATCAAAGAGTTTCTGATTCTGCAAGTTAAAAACTCAGTCTGAAAAATTGTGAAAAGTCCCCCACTGCTGCTTGCTTTTATCTGTAATTGTGAGGCTTTGATTTTTCATGTTGACACAATGATTGCAGGCTGAATCCGAAGATGGTTTGCTACTGTATTGTGGAGAAAATGAACATGGTCGTGGTGATTTTATGTCACTGGCAATTATCCGACGTAGCCTCCAGTTCAGGTAAAACCTCCATCCTAAATCTGATGTAAAGAGAAGGGGCTATTGCTGCCTTCTGGGACTGCTAAATGTGATGAATATCTCCAGTGTCTTTGACTTCTGCCCCATACAGTGCACAAAATGGACAGTATAATTTTATTTAAGGGTTCTTTAATTCTTTTTTCTGTCATCCTTCTTTAGTATGTGAACATGTGCCCTGTTCAGCTCTTTTATTTAGACCTCTGTGTGAAGGCAAAACGATCAGTTTTCTTCAAGGCATTTGTCTGGGGATCCCAGCTATGTTACCAGAAATTCCAGTGAGCCACTGTATTTGCCGGGCTGATGGTGTATTGACGGTGTATTGAGTCAGTGTTTTTCCTTCACAGCAAAAGACTTGCAGATAGTGTAGTGAAATAAAGAATGTAATGCCAGCAAGGGGCTGGGAACTTCACCTTATATACCTTGTTTAGATGAGAGTTGTTTTTTTAAATGAAGATTCAGAGTGTTTGTTGCAGTCTGATAGATATGAAGCAAGTGAAAGAGTATTTCCAGGGTCTTCTTCTTGGGACGGTGAGTCCTTTGAAAATGGGTAATAACAAAGCGGGTGATGTGCCTTAGTTGTGTTTCTGTTCACCTGCACTGCATGACAATCAGGGAAAATGGCACATTTTGTGCACATTCGGCTCTCCTGGAGGTCTTCCTGTCAGTCAGTGCTGAGTTTCATATAGACGATAGCAGAGTTATTAATGTAGCACTTTCACCAGGGAGTTAGAAAAATTCCCAGGAGAAATTACTGTGACAGCAGGAACTCCGATTTTAATACCCTCCATCTTGAAACAGTTTCAGCTGTTGGCAAGCTTAGCAATGCACTTGGTATGGACAGAGAATGCAAAATCTCCTCCATGTTAGAAAGACAGACAATGAAGTTTGAAACTTGGAACAGATCATATGTAGACCTGCTGTCTAATTTTCCAGTGCTAATATGCAGTGTGGAACAGAGAGGTTCCCAAGTGCAAAAAGAATATTTGGAGTCTAAAACCAACTTTTGGTTATCTTGTTAATGTAAGATTGTCACCTTGCCCTGTCTCATTCTCCCAGGTTCAACTGTGGCACTGGAGTTGGAGTCATAACGAGTGAAAATAAAATCAAGCTGGGGAACTGGCACAGTGTCACGTTGTTCAGAGATGGGGTGAATGGCTGGCTCAGG
This sequence comes from Machaerirhynchus nigripectus, assembly GCA_013397975.1. NCBI lineage: Eukaryota > Metazoa > Chordata > Aves > Passeriformes > Dicruridae > Machaerirhynchus > Machaerirhynchus nigripectus. Next base: position 318,765 of record VZRQ01004161.1, on the reverse strand, counting down.
ATGGACAACAATGCTCCAGTGACAGGAAAATCTCAGGTTGGTGATCCTGCCCCTGCGGCTCAATCTTGGGGTCTCTCAAGGTTATGATGACCTTTTTTTTCTGGCCACCAGAAGTCTGATCAGATTTAAAATGTGCAGTTTTATTGGTGTTAGGACATTTAGTGAACTAGGATCAGTGTACAGATTACTCCTCCAAATAGGTAGTCTAGAAATCACGGAGATAAATATTTCAGAGCTGAATCCCATCACAGTTTCCCTGTTGTCCTCCATGTTTGCTCTGCCACCCTTCCGCTACCCTATGCCAGTCTCAAATACAGGCTATTAGAAGTTTACTGGATTGTACAGCTGCTGCTGTCCCTGATTGCTTTCTTTTTCAAGTCTCAGAGAGCTGCTCTGCTTCCTCAGACACAAAAATTAGATGCATGTGTGTATATGAGTACATATTTATGTATAATATGCATGTATCCACACAAGGTTGTATACAGAGGTGTAATTACATGCATATTCTGGACATAGATTTAATCATAGTAATGGAGATAGATATTCTGCCCTGACTTTTGTTAACACCAGCAAGCTCATACAAGGCTGACAAGATAAAATATAATGGAGGAAGATGCCTTGACTTGCTCATCTGTTGCTGGGCCAGAAAACAAAATTAAGGCACTGGAAGAAAAGGCAGTTTCAAATTGTTTCAGATGTCTTTCCTTTGATGGCCACTATTAGCATGCCATCCCTAGCCCTGAAAGAAAGCAGTCTTATTACTTTCCCTTTTCATGTGCAGGCACCGAAGGGAAAAATTGCAATGCACTGAGTTCTCATCAGCTGGAAATGACAGAGGGAAGAATTTCAGTGTGTCATGTGTTGCTGTTACCAATGCTATGAGGCCAAGCAAAGGGCAGATGTGAATTAGGAGAGATGTGCACAGTTTCTGCAGTGTGTTGTGCGAGTGAGCACCTGCAGACTCAATAACCTGAGCTTATTTAGCATGGCAAAGTACAGGCTATGGGGATAGAATTTATTGTTATAAACACTATGGGGACAGAGCAGGGGTGAAAAATCCAGAAAGCTTTTAGGCTAGAGGTTGGGGCTGTCAGAAACACAGGCTGGTAAAAACTGGCCCTGAATAGCTGAGAATTTTGTGTGTTTTCTTCTAAAGGTCTGTAAGATTTTGAAAGAACTGTTGAGTAGGAGGCAAGAGCCATATTTTGAGCAATTTGTGGAAGGAATTTTGTCTCAGTTGGCCACAGTAGCATGGAGTTAGATTCAGTGATCCAAAAAGGTTCTGTCGGTTTTTGATGTTTTTTGTTCTTTCTTTGTGCACTGTAGCAATGCTAGTAAACTTGTATGTGTAGGTTTCTTTAGACTTCTTAAAGCCAAGAAAAGAGATGGGCAGTTAATTTAGCAATGGCAAAGTGAGCAGAACCCTACTGAAGTTGTGATTTTACTGGCTTTTGCGTTTTCTTTGTTCTTACCTTTTTTTTCTTTTTTTTTTTTTTTTTTTTTTTTTTTTTTTTTTTTTTTTTTTGTCAGTTCATTTTTATTCAATGCTAAACACTTACTGGGTTCTGTTCAAAAGACAATATCTCACTGGTCTCTGTCCCTCAGGGCTTAGGATTTAGAAGAGAAAAAATTTTTGGCAAAAAGAAAGGAAGAAATTACAGCAAAAGACACACCACACTTTCTCCTCAAAAGAGTGATTTTTAGTCTTTTTTATTGTGCTTTTAGTAGCACATGTTATCGTGATGGGATGCAGGTAAAAAAGGTTGATTTCAAATGGAGGACTAATTTGGGGAATGGTCAATGGGAAGGAATTACCAATGGACAACCCACATATTCCCTGACACAGTTCCTCGTGGAGGAAAGAAATTGATTGTAAACCACTGTGGCTTAATGAGTTGTCCTGTGTTAAATCTGTTAGACAGCATGCTGTGCTCTGCTCTCCCTTCAGGGCCAGTACAGCAAAATCACATTCCAGACTCCGTTCTACGTTGGCGGTGCTCCCAGCGTGTACTGGCTGGTCAGGGCCACCAGCACCAACCGCGGGTTCCAGGGCTGTGTCCAGTCACTGAGCATCAATGGAAAGATAATTGATATGAGACCCTGGCCGCTAGGGAAAGCTCTCAGTGGTGCTGACGTGGGTAAGTGTAATGGTGTGGGGGCTTTAATCCGTGATTAACCTAGGGTTACCTTTTATCATGTAGGAACAAATTGCGCGGTGGTCCAGGTTTGAGAGGTGGAAGGTGTGATCTCTATTTTTGGCCTGGTTTTCCTCCCAGTCTGTAGTAGGAAAGTTCACCACACTGCACAAGTAAGCCCTTTGTGGACACACTTTCTGTGCACAGTAAATAGTAAACCCATTTTCATGAGCAAACAGTAAGATCTGTGTTGCAGATACCATCAGAGCTGTGCTGGTATTTCTGCCAGCATCTCTCAGGACACCTCCTCATGCCCCTGACTGACATAGTCATGTCATCAGAAATCAATAGTATGTATGCTGAGCTTGCATTTGGAACAATATGGACCCAACTAAATGTGTTTTGCCTGGAGACATTATTGCACTTGTCCAAAGTAATACATGGATCTCTCAGCCCCACAGTAGTCCTGTGGCTCTTACAGAGGGCTTTCTGTGTTACACCCAATCACTGCTGAAGCATATGGGCTTTCCTGTATGCCATCCTTTGGTTTGCTATCCAGAGTCATGGTATGATTTAAAAATAACTTGGAATAAATACTTCCATCAGCTTTATGAGGTGTTATTATAACATTATTTTCCCTTCACAGAGTAAAAGATTGAGAAGTAGGGAAGGTAATTAACTAGCCCTGTCTCATTTATTCATCCATTTCCTCCATGTAATGGGCACTTGAAAAAGGCAGGGCAAAAAAATCCTTGCTTTAATGATCTCCCAGTCTAAACAGTTTAAGAATAAGAGTAAACCCAAGACAGAAGGGAAGTGGTAACAGTGAGAAATAGATTCTGTATCACTGAAAGCTCCATGCCGTGCTTCAGCCACAAAGTCATCTTTCTTCTCTTCTGTATCTGTGCATTTGACATCCCAAGAAGGAAATTATTTATGAGAAACTTCTTAACAATTGGTCTGTATTCTCTCAATATCATGCCCAAACTTCTGTGCAATATAGGGGTAGAACAGACTGGCCCAAGAAACAGTTGCTAAAAAGAGTAAGATTTTGGAAGCAGAGTGTAATTTCACGATAGAGTGAGAATCTATGGAATTTAGACAGATGAAAGCCCTGCTGAACTTCTCTGAGCCCTAATCTCTATTGCCTTTTGGGATGCAGCTAGCTTCATTCCCATCCATGAATGCTCCACATACTACTGCATTAACAATCAGCATCAATGAAAATAAATGCTGTGCTCTGCCATGTGTGACTCGAAACTGACTGATAAAGCCTTACTGTCCTTATGTGACTGCACACATTTATATGAAACTGTACCAGAAGAGACTTGCAAACAATAGGTCTGTAAGTTTAACTTAAAAAAACTGCAGGTAAACTCTGCTAGGATTTAGGGATGAGTTTTGCCAGTCAGTCTCTTGGAGCTTTTTTTCTGTTGGCAGAGTGTATAAATCAGGGGTACTATGCTACATGGATCACAGAACTGAGGGTGGGGAGGAGAGCAGTCCATCCCTCCCTGTGCTCTCTCTTCTGGCTACAGCAGAGGTCCCACTGGACTGTGATTTGACGGACCAGAGGAGGCAGCACCCACGGTTCGGAGTGGGCATGGCAGGACCCTGGACTCCTGCTGCAGCTTCCCTCGTTCTTCATCTGCCATTACAGCCAAGCATATGCAGCCATCACACTTGTGGTTTGCCTCTTCAGCAGAGCCATCTGTGCTGGCCCAAAGGCTGTGAAAAGTCACTGGGGCACTTTTATTTTTATTTAAGGACAGAGCAGCCTGTCCTTAAATAGCAAGACTGTTCCAGTTCAAGCTGTTTTTCAAACCAGTGATCCTGTGACTGGTCCTATTGCTGTTATCTTCCTTGTTCTTTTCTGTTGCTCTGATGTGTTTAACTCTGATCTATTTGAACATACTGCCAACATTGATTAACACTGCAGCAGATGCAGCAAAGATGAGCGGTCTTGGTTTTCTGTTTGTGTCTTCACACTTGATGCACAGAGATCCTTGTTTACACATGTCTTGGCTCTGTTTCCTTGCCTATAAAATACAGCTAGTGCTATTCTGTCAGTGTCATGATGACTGGTGAGTATATGAGGGATCTGAGGGACAAGATACCTGTCCTGCTTTGGTTCACTTGTGGCCATTACAGTGCAGACCAGAAGGGAAAAAGATAGCTCAGTGAGCACTGCCAGCACCGCTGATCCCATGGCTGGGCATGGGGCAGATGTAACTGTCCCCTTCCATGGAGAAGGAGCATTTTTTCCCCTCCGGGGCACTTGTATGTTTTGTCTGTGCTCCTCAGGTTAACTCTGGAGTCCTGTGTCATGGCTGCTGTACCCAGACCTTCCCTCCAGACAATGAAAAGTGGGCCTAGTAGATTTGTAGATGTGCAATACGAGACAACCTGGTCTGGCAGGGAGTTGTACCAGGTGAGCTGTGAGTTGTCCTGAGTTAGTTAGAAAAGATTATTTTCCACTGTGGACAGCAGAGTGATTGGGATGGACCAGCACATCAGCCATTTACATCTGCATACTAGTCTGTGGTTTTCTTTCTGGCGTTGGGATGGGAATTCAAACTGTAAAGCTGGTGCTGTACAAACACCAGTGTCTTACTGAAGATGTGTAGAGACCTGCTCTGGAAACTGTCCTTGCAATCAGAGTGCTGTGTTTAAACAAAACAAAAAGGGCATAATCCCTTCTTGCAATAGTTTTTCAAGACTTCTCCTAATCACCTCAAATAGCAAAACTGTTGTCAGAGCTGCCTCATGGCATCTTTGTCATCTCAGAGGTGATGCTTCAGCATGCCTCAAAATAAATGTGTAATTCTTAGTTTGCCACGAACCACTAAGCCCTTCCAAATGGTGTGCTTGTACACCACAAGTCTTACTTTATCTTCTTTATGTGTAGAATCAGTTTGTTACTATTGATAAGGAGAGAGCTATTTGATCAGAAACTAAAATAAAGGAGAAAATAAATTCAATAAGAACTTCAATCAGATGTACATTTGATGGTTGCATAATCAGACTTTATAGATATCAGTTTTAAGAAGCAAATGAGAATTTGTTTGTTCTAGAATTTCAGCTAAAATCCAGCAAGAAGATATAATGTCCTTGTTACTTGAGTTGATGTGCCAGCATAGTGGGGATACTTCTTAAAAAGCCCATATGTTGGTGATGTGGATCCCTTTTAGTGTGGACAAGAGGGTTGACAACCTAATTTTGGATAATAAGATAGTTGATGATGATGAACACTTCCCATGCTCAGCATGGCATGAATTTAAAGTGAACAAAGAAGCACTTAAGATAACTGAAATTAAACAAGGCATGGTGCTTGTAAACAATCTAGAGAAATTTGTGTTTTATGAGAAAATAGATAGGAAGAAGAAAAGACAGTAAGTAATCCAGGGAATGATTGAAAGTTACATCTGTCATGGTTTGCTTTTAAGGGCTGCTTTTTGCTATTTGTAAGGCCTCTTGCTGGTCTAAAATTAAAAAAAAAATCCCTCCTAATCAAGTTCCCTTGTCTAAGTTGCACACCATTTGACGAATTGGGAAAGAATCTAGGCAGAAGAGCAAACTGTGTTGGTTAGTGGCAGCAATCAACAGCCAAGCAAATCTTCTTTGCAAACTTCTCAGATAAATCGATGTTCTGCTCCTGTGTTTAGGTGAGTGTAGCAGTGGCATCTGTGATGAGGCAGCCTGCATCAACAGTGGTACCTGTACTGCGAGCAAAGCAGATTCTTACATTTGCCTTTGCCCTCTTGGATTCAAAGGTCATCATTGTGAAGAAGGTAAGTGGATGCTGGGATGACTCTATTTCTTTGTGTGTATTATTTAGTGTTCAATGTGTTTTCCACTTAGAGACACCTGGGGAGGTCTCATCCTGTTCCACTGACAGAAGAGAATGCTTGTTACTTCATCTTTTTAAAGTCACACGCTGAAACCCTTCCATTACTGCTTTGGGGCTACATACAGCTCCTACATAATCTGTGATTCTCAAACCTCTTTGCTTATTTAAACTAACTTTACTTAAGTATCTCAAAATTCCTTTTCAGAAGTTACAGTAATATACCACTCCACAGCTGCACATTAATTCTAAAAAAATACCCACTTTTCTCCTAAAACCAGTGTCAGTTGTGTATTTTGAAATGTAAAGGACACAATGTCAATGTCCTGCCAAAATCAAAGATACAAGTAGTAAAATAAGTGTAGCTTTATTTTCTATGCTGTAGAACTTTTCATGCCACCACCCATTATGTGCATGCTTGCTACTTTGAAAAACACTCCTATGAATCACTATAGAAAAGGTACACAGTGCTTTATAGTACAAATACATCCCTGGAAAAGGAAGGGATTAAGCAGGATTAAAAAATATTTTTAATTTAAATGAAAAAAAATCAGATTGTTTTGCTAATCATTAGCTTTAAATATTTAACAAAGGAACAGACACTGGTTGGTAGGAGTCAATCCCTTATGTTTGAGCCTCAAGTGACCTGCTTGTGATTTCTGGATTTCCAGCACTCACCTTGGCCATACCTCAGTTCAACGAATCCTTAAGATCATTTGCTAGCACACCCTGGCCCTTGGAACCACAGAATTACCTTTCCTTCATGGAGTTTGAGCTGACATTTCGTCCAGATTTAGAGACTGGTGTCCTTTTGTACAGCTACGACACAGACAGCAAGGACTTCCTCTCCATTAACATGGTGGCTGGCTATGTGGAATTCAGGTTCGACTGTGGCTCGGGAACAGCTGTTATCAGGTAAATGGTGTTGCTCATGTTTCCTTCCCCAAAGTGCCACCGTGGTGATCCAGGACAGGAGTGGACTGGAAAGAGTCACAGCCTATGCTGAGGTGTGTGAGCCCCTTGGTCTCCAGTGCCTACTTCTGAGGAAGCACAGAAGCACTAGAAATGTGGTAAAGGGGACAGGATTTTCTTCCTACATCAGTTTATGTTTCAAAGCTTTGTGCTTTATCTTACTGGAGATGTTATGTTTGTGTCTGTACTGCAGTAATTCCCTTCTTGCCCCGTGACATTGCACCACAGCTAATTAGGGGATCTATAAATGTTTTATGCATATTATTTCTAGCCACAGAATTGCACAATATTGGCACTTATGTGAGCATCCTCTTTTCTGGTTTCCAGATCCAAGTGGTAGGTGCCAGGCTGGAGGTGGCACAAGAATATACACCTCCAGGTCCCTCTAATTCCTCACAGTGCTGTTTTTTGGGGGACCTGAGGATAGTATCCAATTTATAAAACGTAAGCTGTCTAAAAGATAAAAATGTCACCCAAGTTCCCAGACAGACCTTCTGAGAATGACTCATTGCATCCTAAAATGAATGTCTAGGAGGATGGAAGCAATGAAATGCCTCAAAAATGCCCCCTCTCCCTATGTACCAGAATGCCCAGTCGCTGGGCAACTGTTCCTGGGCTTTCTGATAAGACACTGGGCTGAACAGAGGCACTCAGTATCTTGGGTATGGCCCAGGAGGCTGCCAGTTTGATCAGGCTGACCTGATATTTAGAAATGATCTATATAAAGCTTATGCAAAATGTGTACACTGTCTGCAAGTCTTGTATACCAATGATTCCTATGGATGGATATCAGGAATTTTGACTATACTGTGATTAGGGGAAAGGTACTGATTTTACACTGAATGAGGACTCCAGCAAACAAACCAGTCCAGATGACAAAATGAGAGATGAAACTTCAAGGGAGCAAATGCAAAATAATGCAGAAGCCTAACAATGCACAGCTGTGGAAAAACAGTTAGTGTTGTCAGACAGAGAAAAATCCTGGAGTCGCCATGGGTAGTTCTGTGGAAGCAACAGCAAACTGCTCGGAGACAAATACAGAAACCTAAGTACAATGCAGAGGATTGTGAGGAATGGAATAAGGAAGAATGTCTCTACTAAAGCCCACAGTGCATCCTGTCTTGAAAACTAGCTGCTTTTCTGGTCACTTCATTTCAAAAAAATTAGAAAAATTTAGAAAGAAGAGTAGTTTTGATGTCCAGGAGAGGGAATGAAATAGCTTCCACAAAATACAGCAGGACCTTTCAGCCTGGAAAAGAAAGAGTTTGGTGGAAGTATGATAGTGGTTTTTAAATTATGAACGGCATGGAGATTAATGAGTATTCTGTATTTTTTCAATATGCAAAGAAAATAAGGAATCAAAGAAAATAAGACTTTTTTCTTTGGGTTTGAGGTTTTTTTTCAGACAGCATATAAATAAGTTGAGGAAACTAATTGTCACAGCAAGTTACAGATGCCAAAACTATAAATAGGTTAAAAAAAATTGGACAAATTTGAAGAAAGATCCATTGAGGGAGATCAAACACAATTGTACGGATGCAGCCTCTGACTCAGGAAATTGCTAAATGACATGTTGCCAGAAGCTGGGAGGATATATCAAAAGAAGAATCACTTCATACTTGCCCTACTCCGTTCTCTTGCTGGAAAGTGGCAGAAATAGCTAATTTTGGAGACCTTTTCTCCAACTCAGAATAGCCCTTCTTACAACAGCCTTCAATCTTTACTGATTGCAGCCTTCTAATTCCTGTTACTGGCAACCATAAGATATTGAAGAAAATTTCTTTTCTTCCAAGAATACTGTAGCACTTCAAAACACCTTGTACTGAAGTTTAACTGATATTGAGGGTTATAAAATGTGGCAAGAGCCACAGGCATATGCCTGGGAGTGGAAACTGCCCCTTTCTGTTGGAAAGCAGAAGAGCAAGCTGGATGCCAGCTAATGCCTGAGCTACATGCACTGGAGGAAACAGAGTGTGATGAGATAGCTGAGTAGTGGGTGAGACTTGTGAGACCATCAGGCTTCATTGAAAGTTGTCAGGTTGTCCTGTTAGCTCTTTTTTCTAGATCAAACGTGCAACTCACACCCGGTCGTCAGCTCTGTCAGTGATTAAATAAAATAGATTCCCTGTTTTTCATGCCTGCCTGGTCAATGTCCACTTAAAAGTCTGTCTTCATCATCCTGCTTCATGCCTACCTTTTGTCTTTAACAGGGGTGTAGCTCTGGTCATCCTGATACTTTTGCTATAGGACCACCAAGTTATTACATATAATATAATCAGAACGGAGCCATAATGTCTTTATAATTAGGATGAAGCAAGCTTATCTCTGTATGGCAGCAGCAGCAGGAGGAGAGCTGATGCTGGTGAAGGTTTCATTTTCCTGATGTATCTTGGGATGGAAGGAGCACAGTGTGCTCTGGGGGCTCCACAGGGAGAAGGGATGCTGAGTGGGTGGACAGATGCAGAACCCGAGCACTGAAATGTCTCAGAGAAGTTATTGGGATTTTCCCGGGATTATCCTTGGCCGAGTATTCACAGGATTGTGATCTGGTGTATTTTTTAAGCTTTGGTTTACATGGGACAAAGTAACCCCACAGCGCATGAAGAGGCGAGAGTGTTCAAATGCCGGAAGAAAGTGTTTCCAAACTCATGCTGGTTTCAAAAAGCCCATGATTCCAAGAAATAGCTTGCAGCTCCGAAGTGATGACTCTGCTAGGCTTAATCATTCATGATGGTAATTAAATCTAGCAAAGCAGGAGGGTTAGCATGGTGATGGCCTAAGCAGCAGAGGAGATAATGTTTGTGTTGCCACTTACTACGTAGCCAAACCTATATGGTTCCTTTATATGTCTACACTGACTTCTTCAAGGTGATTAGATTCCCTTAGTTATTGATTTATCCAAGATAGTTAAACCCTAAATGGTGCTACATAAGAATAAGGACAAGTGACTGGCATTGCTTGATGGTATTTTTTATGGAGGATTTCTCAACCAAGTGTCATTCAGAAGTGTTAATATTGCCATCATCATCAAAATAGATAAAAATGAGCTTTAAGAAAACTGGAAGGATCTAAAAAAATACAACAGAAAGGTTTCAAAACTGATGTTGATTGTTAAGAAAAAAAAAAAGAAATTGCTATTGTCACGTTTTCAAAATTATATGAGTTATTTAATCAGCATTTGAATCATTGACTCACTATTTCAAATTACAATTTTTTTTCCATTTTTTTCATTTCAAAATGTGGGAGATTTTTTTTTTTAAATGTAAGTATCCTGAAAATACAAAACATTATTTCATCCCCAGAAATTCTGTATTTTTTCACTGGAAGCTAGGAAGTCTTAGGGGTCCTAGATAACACAGTTCTGATTTTTCCAGCTTGGCCAGTCAATCAAACACAAGTTTCCAGTCCTTCTGGGCAACAGGCTGCAACTTCTCATTTAGACATAAAATGCTTTAACCAGTGTAGTAAAATGACATTTGAAAACAAGATACAAAGATCTATAGAACTGGTGGAGGGAATGTGGTTTTGCCCTTCATACAGACTGCTATTCATATTAGTGCTGCGCCAGTAAAGATTGTAAGAACGGTTTAAAAATGCTTCCTTTGAGACTGGTGAATACTTTGCACAACTGGGGATTATTGTTCCTAGCCAAGATCTCATCACATCATTAGGATCATATTTTAATTACTTCCCTTTTATGTACAGCATCCGGGCTGCACGTGTGTGTGTGTGTAGATGTCAATGTAACAGGATGCATAAATAAGCTGATAAACCAACACAAAGTAGTTCTGTTTTAAAAGAGGATGAAGAATGTGGGGCTAGACCAAACATTTAGTGTGAAGCTTTTAGCGAAATGAGGATGTACAGCTGAGACAAAAAGTCATTTTTACACGTTATAAATAACTGGGCAGAAAAAATAGGACAGAGGTAGCTAAAGTGTGTGCTGATGATAGCATTTTGTTTATAAATAAAAATAGAGTGCTTGTTATTTGCTCTAGAAATACGGTCTTCGCTGATGGGGCTCAGAAGATTGTTACTTCCTTATAAGGGAAGAAACACGGTGGCTGATATTTATTTTTTATTTAGAAAATCATCCCAGAGGACTTGACTTTTTAACATCATGGAGTATCAGAAAGGCACAGTGTTACATGCCTGAAAATTTTCTTGCCCTTAAAACAGGAGTGAAGAACCTGTCAGTCTGGGTCAGTGGCACGAACTGCGAGTGTCCCGCACGGCAAAGAATGGTATCCTACAAGTGGACAAACAGAAGCCAGTGGAAGGGATGGCAGAGGTGAGCTTATGGCAGACTTGTCTTGAATCCAGCTGTTGGACTGTAAAGTGATTATGTGGTAGGCTGCACAGCCTGCCCTCAAGGCTCTTGCCTAGCTTAAAACACTGCACACATAGGGCAACATTTTCTTAAGCCCAGAGTTGGGAATTCGTGCATAAGCTCTTCCCTCTGAGCACAAGGATCCCTGTAAAGGCTGGGATCCAAATGAAATCTGACTGTACTTGCTCCTGACCTGTAACAGGACTCACATTTTTGTGTCTGGCTCATATATCATCCTGAGGTTCTTTTCGTGGTACTTATTGTGGCTAAGTCTGTTGAGCAATGTGTGCACTATGAGGGATGTAATTTGGAGAAGTAGGATGCTGAAAAGTTTGTGCCCAGTCTTTTTTTACCTCTTTCTGAATATTGTCCTGCAAAGGCAGGCCAGAAGAGAATTGTTTCTTTGTTGTCTTTTTCTTGCAAAAGTAATTTGCCGGCCAGAGTAAGGGCTGGAATAATCAGACATTTGATGACTTGCTTTTTGTTCCTTGCTCACCAAATGATCACAGTGAGTCAAATTTGTAATAAAGTGAAATTGTACTTGTACCAAGCAGGATATTCACTCTAAGCACTCAAATGCATGCACAGAGGTACATTTTCTATCTTGATAGAACCCGAGGCTAGACCTGTGTAGAAATTGTCTTTTACTCTTTCCTAGTGGAAGGTGCAGGCAGAAAACCCGACTCCAGATCTCATAGCAGAAAAATCCCATAGCAGAAAAATCCCATAGCAGGCTTTCTGGCAAACTGGGAGTCTTTTAACAAAGTTTGACTTTTCTTCAAAAAATTTAACTAAATTGAAATTCCAATTGTCTGTCAGGAAAGAAATTGAGTGAGAAATGTTTGACTGGAGCTTTCAAGACTTCTTTAGATAGGTGGGTTAAGATGAACACTCCCATTTTTTTTCTCTTAAGTGCTGCAGTGCAGTGCTCCAGGAGGAGGGTGCCTGGGAGCTGCCAACCATGAAAGCACAGAAGCTTCTGCAGGACTGGAATTACACTGTTTCTGTCTTTAGCTGTTAAATGTCTTTCAGTTTACTCCAGGACCCTGAATATTCACATCAGGTATCCTGAGCAACTGCTTCTGGTAATTGATGCAAACTTAATGTTTCTTTCATTTAGCCCCGTAACTTAGAGTAGGTTATCTCTTAGATGTTGGAAATACTGAAGGAGTCTCTGTTGCCTGAACTTTGCTCTAATTTTAGTTTTAAGAACCCCATTCTGGTTATAGATTCACATCGGTGTACCGCAAGTCTCTGCAAATAAAGCTAGATGTGCAGTCAGAAAACACGATGAGGCAGTTTCCTTTCTTTCTTCCTTCAGTATTGCCATTTTGAAATACTTGAGATTTTTCAGCTACCTCTGATGGGATAACATCAAGTCACTCGAGAGTGTCCTACAATGGCTTTCTTGATAGAACTGTACAAAGAAGAGGCATTGAAGTCAGCTGTAACATCTAATGTAGGGCTATAACCACTCATGTAGGTTAATCTGAAGATACCAGCGTGGTTCCAGCTACCTCTAAATAAACTGTTATTCTATGTTTCTTGCAGGGGGCTTTTACACAGATTAAATGCAGCTCTGAAATATTTATTGGTGGAGTCCCTAATTATGATGATGTGAAGAAGAACTCTGGGATCCTCAGACCTTTCAGTGGGAGCATCCAGAAGGTGTGTGCCCAGAGAAACACACTGGGGGCATTAATTTCTATCGCATCCAGTGCATGCTTTATGTGGAAACCTGCCCTTATTCAACTGGAAATATTCAAAATAATCTGGGATTTCACCTCAGGAGCCCACCATGAAGTGGTTAAATTATTATTTCACAGTGAAAAGTCCACCTAGTGTGTTCTTACACCACAATGGAGATGCACACCTTACTACTTTCCCCTCTTACAATTTTACATGGGGCACATGAATGGAGGAGCTGTTTTCCACTGTGAGCAGACATTATGTTCCCATGTGGTCAGCTGAGCATGAGTGCAGTTCTTTACTAGAAAATGTAAATTCCTACTCAGTCCTAGTAAATAATCCAATGAAAGTTCAAACTGAACTAACATTTTTCTTTCTAAATATACTTAAAATTACTTGGATAAAGCTGGAAGGTTGGCCCTGAATCCTCACAGCTTTAGAGGAGTGAATTATTACATCAGATTAATGCAAAGAAATAACAAATAAACCCTAATTTTTAATAATAGTTTTTATTAAAAAAATTTTAAAACTCTATAGTGGATCATATTAATTGCTCCAGAACAGAAAAGTAATTGTAGCCCAGCGTAAATGGTTTCATCACTTGGTCTGACATTTTGTACTCTCTTTGTCAGCTGTCCAGCAGAAAACATGAAGTTAAAGAAAACTGAGGGAGTGAATAATAGTGATGGAAACAGGTCAGACACACAAACATCACTGGGAAGGTAGATTTGACTAAACACAATGCATTTAGGGCTAAAAAGTAGAGAGCCTAGGAGCAATTAACCCAGGTTACAATTACAAGGTGAGGGGTTGTACACTAGAGTAAAGGCACTGATAAGGGTTGGGAAATGCAGAGTGTGAGCCCTTATCTCTATGATGTGCTTAGTAAGGTGTATTTGTATTCTCAGAGGCATGAATGGGATGTCAAGGAAGAGTACTGCCTGCCTTTTGGGCACTGGGAACGTTTAGTTGCCTGGTTCACACATAGTAGGATTTTGGAGAACTATACAGAAACAGAGCTTCGAACATCACCAAGTACTGGAAAATATGTAGTGTGTAGAAAGACCTAAGATCACAGTCTATTCAATCTGGTCAGATAAGGCTGAGAAATGACTTTATTGTGATCTTCTAGTTCCTACATGAGGATGAGATTTCTTTGGATACATAGTGCTGGAATTATGCAGAAAAAGACATGATGAGAAACAAGGGCTGAAAACTGAATATAAGTTTAAAACCAGAAACAAAATACATGTTTTTATGAGTGGAGGCTTGTTAACCTCTGTAATGTAGTCAAAATTTAGAAAGAAGCTGAAAACACAATAGAGTCTTCCCTGGTCCATTACATGACAGCACTGGATGTTTTTCTGCTGTTGGAGTTGTGCTGTTCTTGATGAAATCCCTTCTCTGGATAGGATCCCCTAAGGTGCATTGTCCAAGTTATTCAGGAGCCAGAGCAACTATGACTTTTTTCATTTCTGGCCTTGAAATCTATTGTTTGTTAAGGTGTAATTACTTTGATGTAGCTGAGATCAGATGCTGTGCCCTCATGTAAACTCTTCTGCTGAATGTCAGCTGAGATTTACAAATGTTGGTATATTTTGGAGAATGTATGCTGCTGACATATTGGAAAAATCCCAGAATTTAGCAGTTCTCTTCCATTTATATACAAACAGTTTTGTGAAGTCATTATTTATGTTTTTCATTCATCTTAAGTCTAGCTTCTTTCAGGCAAGATGAGATACTCGAAAGCAAAAGAAAGTGTGAAAAACAAGTTGTTCTGCTTAGTATTTCTGTTGTCAACACTCATCTCCTGGGAGGATTTCTGATCTCAGAAATGCTTTTCCTCAGCAGCGCTCGTCTAATTTTACCATCGTAGCTCACAGTTCAGCTACAAAGCATTGCACCAGTGTTCAGGCACAAGCCTAGTGAATTCCACACAGCTTCAGCCCATACGGGGCTTGCCTAAGGCTGTTTCCCAAGACACACAAGAGATTATTCTCCAGTGGATCGGGGGAGCAAAAGTATGGGCTGGACCTCTGCAACTGGAAAACACACAAGAAATAGGGTTTGGGTCAAGTTTTGAAAGTTACATTTCTCTGAAGTCTTTCAGAGGAATCTTCTAAGTAGCAGTAGGATACTCTGAATTTGGAAGTTTTTACGATGTGTTTTCACACTGTTGGTTTTTTTTTTTTTTTTTTTTTTAAACACATAGCTTATCTTGAATGACCGGACAATTGATGTGAAACAGGATTTCAGTTTTGGAATCAACCTAGGCAATGCTGCCCACCCCTGTGTGACCTCACCATGTGCAAATGGAGGCACCTGCGTTCCCAAGAAGGACAGCTACGAATGTGACTGTCCCCTGGGCTTTGATGGGCAACATTGCCAAAAAGGTAACAATGGATGGATGGATATCAACCCAGGGATCTGGAGCAGATCAGGAAAATAAGGAAGATTTAGCACCTACAACTGCTGCTGTATACGTCCCTTTAAATAGAAATCCTGGAGGCCAGAGCTCCCCTTATATCTGTGCACTTCCCCTGTATCTAGGGAAGAATTTGTTTTGTTATTTAGGAATGTGGTAACTGTTATCCCAGCACAGGGCTAGGATCCATAGATAGCAGCCTGGTATCTGGTTGCTTGTGGCGAACAACACTGAACACTAACACTTCGTACACCTCCTTCATTGTGCAGTGCTATGCTAAAGGGGAATTCCTGCCTGGGTCCTCCAGCCAGCAGTTATGTTACATCCTGAAGCATGAGCATGGATAACCCTTGTAATTTTATCCTCCATACAGCTGACAGCAAACTCTGTTCTCACACACAGAAAGGTTTATTCCTGTTTTAGACACTGACTCCTCTGATGGTAATTTCACCACCTGTAGAGATCCTGCCTTGGTGGGGTGAAGGAGACCACCAAGGAGGAAGACTTACCTGCATGCACATTACTGTCTTTTCTTTGGAGCCAATGTAATAGTTCAAACCTTAGAGTCAGGGAAGTGGTAAGATTGCATGAAGTGTTAAAAAAGTGTGCTTTGGGTTATTCCACTAGATGGAGACGTTTCACTTCTGTCAAGCTTGAGCTTGAAAAAGTCCTAAGGGAAGGTTTTGTAATGTAGAAGTAAACTCGGTTCAAAAGAGCTGGCTGACATTATTGTCTTCACCCACTGCTTCATTTCTCACAGGCATAAACTTCAAAGTTAAATGTATTGGTTTTGGTTAAATTGTGATGAATAGATTGGCCTTTTATTCAAAACAGACAATATCTTAGAACAAAAGTGTCATATTAAAATACAATGCAAGAAACCCCTTTGCTTACGTTGTTGTGGTCTAACTAAATGCCTAAACAACGTCATTTACCCTGGCTTTTTTGTAGGGAGGAGGGAGAATTGGGATTTTGGCTTTCTAGGTATGTGCAGGGTGCTAAATTCCTTCAAGATGGTATCTGCAGCTGTACGGACACATCTCCAGGGGCAGTCAGTCAAGGGCGTGCTTTGCAGCCTGGATGCGTGACTGCCTGCCCATTTGGTGAGTTCCTGTGCAGTGCTGGGGCTGCAGCTCCTCACCTCGCCTCGGCTCCTGGCCTGTGCTGAGCCCAGAGAGCAGTGTCCGGGCTCATGGGACCAGCACTGGTGCCACGTGGCTGGCATGTCCTCCTTGTTGTCACCTCAGTGGGTGTCCGGGCTTTCAGAGACACTCTGAAACACCTTTTGCCTTTACCCAGATCCTGGGTGCTGCTTCCTATGTGAATCCAACCTTTATTCAGTTTTAAGTGTCCAAGAGCATGAGTCACCTGGTTTCTGTTCCTGCACCCTGTGGCTCCTGTTCAGGTGCAGCTCAAACTCCCTGTACTTGTGCAGCCTCAGCTGCCACCAAAAAATTGAAGGGTAAATATGTTCTGATAGATTTGCAGAGAGTATGGAGATCGCTCCTGAACCTCAGTCCATGACAGCCTTGATGAGAACCACCTGAAACAGATTCCTCAAAATTATCCTTACCTGTGTCTCTGCAGGGCTGCAGACATGGTTAGGGTGAGATGCACATCTGTGTCCACTTCTGTTTCACAACAGGGTTTTGGTTAGTGCATTCGGAAGGCACGTGAGGTGAAGGTGCTATCTCCATCCTTCTTGGTGGTAGGCTGCTGTAAAAAACCCTAAAAAGCAAAGTGCTTGTGAGGGACTGCACCTCATTCTTCAAAATTATACGCACTACTTAAAAACTCAAATAATGCTGGTATGACGTATATGAGATATTGATTCGTATTGTAATGGTTCATTAGCTGAGGATTCAATAGAGTTCCTGCTGGCATTGCTAGGTTTTTTATCTTCTGTCCAAGCTGTGGGAGTGCTAAAGGTATTTTTGTACTTTAACTGTAAGATGGAGTAGAACAGCAAACCTTTGTTTTCCCTTGGCTGGAGCTGATCCCTGGGTAAAACCTGCTGAGTCACTGGGATTTGAGAAGCAGGACTAGCAGAAGGATTTGGTGCTGGTCCCACCTGTCTGTACCTTTGTGTGTTTTGAGCAGACAAATATAAATACTTGGGGCAAACCAGTAATAAAAACAGTGCTCCCTTCGCAGGTGATTGTAGTCACTTATGCAAATGGTAGGTGGGCGATTACACATCTGCAGAAAAGTGGGCATGAAATTGGACTACGGGAGATTTTTAAGCTTTAGAATGATAAACCCAGACTGTTTTTGTTTTGTTTTGTGCTGACTCACTGCAGAGTGTGGAAGTTACTGCCTCAACAGTAAGTACTGCAAATTATGTGAAAACTGCTCTGTCATTGCGTGTTTGTCTGGATGCTGGGTTTCCATTAAGCCTGGCAAGTTTCTGTCATTAAGCCAAAATATCTTCTAGGGTTATATAGTACTTCCTTAAACATTGAACTGTTGATGTTTCAAACTGCATCTGATGCATTTACTAAGCTCAGAACAGGGGCTGTAGAGCTGGTCCCTGTATTTGCAGAGCAGAGGAGCCAGGCAGCTGGCTGAGGGTTTTGTGGTGTGACTTCAGGCTGCCCTGCAGTTCAGAGCTCACTCCTGCTTGCCGTGAGAGCTTTGGTGCTTGTCTGCTGAATAGTGATGAGCAAAGAATGGAGGTGTTTAGTCCTACATCTCCTGACTGGCCCAGCTCCCTTCCAACTGCAAAGATCTGGGATGCATCAAGGGTACTGCTAAAATTTGCTTGGTTTTCCGCAAAGAAGTCAGAGTCAGTGAAACAAATGAGGAGCAAGCAGAGGTAAATGCCCACTAAGCCCCACAGAGGAAATCAGAGTACTCTGGCAAAGGCAAGGCTTGCTGCACAACACAGGCATCTTCCCCTGCTGAAGGCCAGAGCACTGGGGCTCTAGTGCAGGATGTGGTGGGGGAACAAGGGCTCCTTTCATGCTCTGCTGCCATCAGAGCCTGTCCAGTGCAGAGAGTGTCAGACCTGGTGAGGAATGTTTGGCCAGTGTAACACAACTTTTGTAATCTTCCAATGATGTTGGCAGGCTGCAGGCTGGACGTGGCCTGGTGGTTTCTTTAGACACATTAGGCAGCTTTCCTGATTTCACTATGGATGAAAACAGTCATTTGTCACTATCTAAAATTCTCAGTCTTGGCATCTAGAGCTAAACTGCATATTGCTGTTGCTGGCTGCCAGACTACACCAATTGTTGCATATCTGTGTCACAGTGAGCTCTAAAAGCCCAGGCAGACCCTGTGTTGCATAAAGAAAGCAAGCATCTTTGCCCCGGAAAGCTTGAAATTTATATAGATGGGATTAGCTGTGGGTTGAAGGGATTATTCCTCAGGAAGAAAATAGGATGAAGGCATCTATTTTCAGTAATTTATACAACTGGCTTGTATTAATGCAGCAGTCAGTTATGGGAGATCAGCAACAAGCCGTAGGATGTTCACTCAACAAAAAAATCTGTTCAGACCAGTGCTCATAGCCTGGCGAAGGGCTCTGTGTCAGGGATGTTCAGCGATTTTGACACACAGCTGAGTTATTTTGCCGGAGTCTTATCCATGGTCAGCAGTGCACCAGCCCCAGGCGTGGCTGCAATGTGGGCCACTGTCCCAGCCATACACCACAGGGGTACCTGGGGCTGTCCCTACAGCAATGCTGTATGGGGGACACAGAAAACAACTCCCAAGGCCGCGCTGCAGTGTTGAATACACCAAGGGGCTCCACAGCCTCTGCCATGCAGCCTTTAGCATAGTCTCTCTTTAGCATAGTTGCCTTCAGTAGACCTAAAGTGATCTGGGACACCCTGTAAGTGCTCCCTGGAGATAGCCTGTCCTCCACACTGCACCGCAGGGGTGAGCTCTGAGCAGGCAGCAGCCACTCGGTGCAGAGTCACATACACTGAAAGAGAAAACAGGGAGCTCACAGGTTGTGCATGCTGCCTCTCAGCCTCCCTCTGCAGGGTGAGAGTTTCCTCACGTGCTCTGCATATGGTGCTCTGTTAGGGGCTGGGGAGGAGTTTCTTAGTCTATGAACAAGGGTGGTTAATGCATAAGCTTTGGCAGGGGGGAGCTTTGAACCATATGGGGAATCGAGGAATGTGGAAACAGGGGTAAAGATAAAATCTGCAATGTTTTCCCAATACTTCATATTTTTCTGCACTGACATTTGTGTTAGAGCAATACATTAGGCTCATGACACGAATGCTGTAAACAGAGGGACTGTCAGTGATTTAAACTCCCGTAACTACTGCCCCTACATTTAGGTAAAAACTGGCAGTGCCTTTTTGCAAAGCAGAGTGGGTTCAGCTCAGTTCTGTGCCACTGGCAGGTACCTGCCACTGCAGGAGTATATCAAATAAACAGTCTTGTCTCTTTTTTTCCTTCCATTTCCATGCTGTCTATCTGACACTCATCTTCATTTTTTGTATTTACTTCTCAGCCATTACAGAAGCAATTGAAATCCCACAATTTATCGGTCGCAGTTACCTCACATATGATAATCCAGATATCCTGAAAAGGTAACGTATCTCCTGTGAACCTAAGTATTCTGTTTCTTAAATGTTATAATGTTAGCAGCCTTATGTGGGAGGTTGTACTATATTTATGTGTTTTAAGCTGTATTTATAATACTTCTAGCTGTATTTCTGCAATATGTCTAAAGTTAAAGGAACATACATTTTAAGTGCATATACTGGTGGCTTAGTTTTTTATATTTGAGCATCTTACAGCCTGTCAAGAAACAGCACATGGATGTCTGGCATGGAGAGAGACTGGTTCTTCCCCGAGGGCAAAGAACAGAACCTGTGTCCTCAAAGAGACTAAGGACATTAACTCCTTTTTAACTGCTGCTTTAGCCTAACATGTAGATCCTCAAAGTTACTTTTTTGACTGCTCTGTGCCCTAGAACATCCTCACATTCCAGCTTGTTGCAACAAATTCCTCCATCTACCTTTAACTCAGCCACTGAGTAGAGAAGGGTTCACTAGTGTCCTCACCTGCCGTTCAGTACCTCTCACCTACTGGGACTTTCTGATTTGCCCTTCTTGTGCCTCTTCCACCGGCTTCTGAGGGCACCACATCTACTTGACATTCTCAAATCTGCTTTTTGGGCTGGATTTCACACTAGTCTTGAGGAGAAAAAGGATTTTCTCTTATCTGTGTGGAATAACCTAGCAGCTATTGTGTTTGGGGTTCTGGAGAGACAAGTTCAATTCCCGTGCTCTGAAATGATGGAAATGGGGATGTGAACCAGAATCCTTCACGCGTCAGCATATGGATGAGCTACAGGACAGTAACCCACCTGACCAACGTAGAAGAAATACTGCATCATCTTTTATGTTTTTATGAAAGAAAACAGTTGCAATTTAGTGTTTTATGGTTATTTCTTCTTCTACATTAAACAGGGTGTCAGGAACAAGAACGAACGTGTTCATGAGATTTAAGACCACAATGAAGGAAGGTCTTTTGATGTGGAGGGGAAACAGTCCCATGCGACCTAACAGTGATTTCATCTCTCTAGGCCTTCAGGAGGGAGCGTTAATATTCAGGTAAACTTTCTCTCCTGTGTTTGTGTAGCACACAGGGCTCAGAGGAGTTGCTACAACACATCCGGTGCACTTGTCCCTTGGCACAGTGTGAGACATCCTCAAAGTTTTGTTCAGTGATGGGTCCCATTTGCTGTCTGGGAAAGGATGTAAGTTGAAGAGGTAATGTGCTGCAAGATTTGCATCACTCCTTCTTCCCAATTTTTCAAACATAAGGGCTTTTTTGTGATTTTCTACAAGGTTTCTTATGAGCAGATGAATACTGTTGGTAAGCCCCCCACATACCTCTTAAAGCCATCTCAGTTGGGCAGAGCAGGGTAGGGCTGGCAGAGGGAGCAGGGGTTGAGGACAAACTCTGGTGGTGACAGGGCTCCCTGTGGGTCTCTCTTTGCCAGGGAGTGCACATGGGAGCGGGGCTTCCACCATCTCACACCCCCAAATAGCAGCTCTGTGACACACACACAGAGCTGTCACCACACCTTGTTTCTGCCACCATCCACGGAATCAATTAATTAAGCAGTCAATTAATTAATTAATTAATTAATACTGCTGTGAAAATGGTGAAATTGGGGAGTATTGGGAAATGTCAGGTTCTTGCTCCAGAATCTTTCTCCCTTGCAGACACTCAGGCAGACCCTGTGCAAGCTTTTGCGTGGTGCTTTTTTGGGACTCCTGTGTTTTGAAAGCCTTGTCTTTCCTCATGGTGCTCCTTTGGGTTGCATAAGACCAATATACCAAACAGCATACTACAGATGCCGTGACTATTGCAGATTGTTGTGAGACACTATCCATTATGTAGCAGAGACTTTGTTATTTAAGCTGATTTTTTTTTTTACTTTACTTAACTGGCTGTTCTTTGCTACCATGGATGTATAGATAAGTTGCACGTTTCTATTTAAATGAATTTCTTGTAAGCTTTTTTTAATGTGATTTATCAGTGGCTAACTTGGCAAAAACTCTTAGTTTCCTCATTGTTTTATAAACAAGGAACTGACTCTGCAGAAGTGGAGCATTTTTTAAATGTCTTTGGGAGGGTCTGTCTTTCCAAGACGAGTGGTAGTAGTTCTAGAGGCTAGTAGTAGTTCTAGCCTCAAAGTGGCTACCTGAAAACAGAGGCTAGACAAGAATAAGAGAATAAAAGTAGGTATTTATTTGAAGGGCCTTCAAAGGTACACCTTGGCCAGGCAGTCAAGAGGCTACACCCAAGGTCACAGGTTTTTCACACTTTTATAAGTTTGGTCCATTTGCATATCAGGGTTAATTCTCCGGTTATAATTTCAGTTAATGTTGTAATTACCCCAAGCTTGCTTTTCCTCTCAAAGGCTTTAGTTTACATGTCTTGTGGCCTGGGAAAACAAGGTGTCCTTGAAGTACAAACCTAGAGAGGGTTTGTTATGTCTAACCAGCATGAGTGAACACCACTCTATTCTGTCTGTTTCCAAGGCACAGTGCATTTTTTAGTAGGGTTGTTGCTCTTCCCCGGAGATGAAGATATTCAAAGGCTTTAGACCAAACCAGCTGAATTTTACTGAAAAATTTGTACCTTCCACTTGCATTTAAGACGGTGAAAAATTAAGTTACTAAAATAAAACTCGCATAAGCAATCACTGCTTACTGAAGGAGAGCAACAAAAAAGATGGTGAAAGGACAAATGCAGAAAAAAAAATCTTACCAAAAGGTTGATCCTCATGCTAGTTTTTCATCTTTTGAGAGGTGAGGTCAAAAGACTGTCAGGGTTGTGAACTGGTCAGAACAATGTTCCTGCAGGCCAAGTTTAGATATCTGTGTTCTGATCCAATTTGGAATCCAAAACACACCTTTTCTTTCCCATTTGCTGTGATCTTATTCCCTGTGCAGTGTACCTGCTGCTGTAAATCCTTTCTGTTGCTCCCTGCTTCTGTAGAAGGTTACTTCACTGTTGTAGGGGGACATCTGTTGTAGAGAGATTCACTGGGGATATGAACCTCGTCTTTGTAATCAAAGGTCCAACACTTTGATGCAATTGTTAACACCCAAATCCTCTTGTTTTTGACTTAGACTGGCATCTACATCCTGTGTAAATGGGGTGCTTGTCTGAGACTCACTTAAAGTCCTGGGTAACAAATTTAGGAAAATCAATTTGCTCTAGGCATCTCACAGTTTAATGTGCTGTTCTTGAGAGCCTGTCCTGGCGATGAGTTCATTCCATGTTCAGCCTCTGATGTTCATTCCATCTCTTTTTTGAAGAGATAGTGATGCTGGCTTTAATCCCTCCTGCCTGGTAGGAGCTGAAGTCCAGCAGCAGCTGGCTCTAGCTAGTTCATCCTGAACACCCAGCAGCTCACTGTGCTGTAGCATCTACTTCTCCTTTGTTAAGGTTAGCCCAAGCTTCAGGGACCCAGAAATTAAGGTGCCTGAAGTGTAAACATGATGGGGACATTATATCTGCTGAGTAATTTTAGTAGAAGCAAACATAAAGAAATAATCAGAGTGGCAGCTGAAGCAGGGAACTTCATAATTATCTCTGCATTTATTTGACTTTGTCTTTTCTAACATCACAGGTCCCAACGTTCCCTATAATTCAGATGATTTCTAAATCTATTATAGGTCACATGCTTATTTGCTCTTGTAAAAATTTATTTATTACCCATGTTTGCAGCTTCCCACTGCTGTCTCCCATTAGGCCAAAGGTCTGTAGATCACTGACCTTCATAATCCCGTGCTTTGGGGAAGAATGACCATGCAGAGGCTTCCTTCTTGCTGCCATGGGAAGGTGGTGATGGTACCCACTCTGACTCAGGGAGTTTTACCTGCTTGTGCATGAGACTGACTTTGCAAAATAAGAGTACTGCTTCTGGGATTCCAAAGGACCCCTCTGGTTGCCCCAAAATCTGAGCCAAAAAGGAGTAAGGATGCCTGAGCAACTTGGCAGGCAACCGGTCCTTTCAAGGAAGGCAGTAACACTTCAATTTTTTTTGCTTGTAGCTACAATTTGGGCAGTGGCATCACTTCCATCACAGTGAACGGCTCCTTCAGCGACGGCCGGTGGCACAGAGTCAAAGCTGTTCGGTAAGTGGACAGGCTTCATCCGGGAGGTGCTTGGGGGCACCCTGCCGTTAAAGATGCTGGTTGGCATGTTTGGTTGCTGGTGGGGTGTGAATCACTGTGGCTCCACACTCACATGTCACCTAGGAGTGGAACTGTTAGCATCTTGGCTGTCGGAGGACGATGTACACAAAGATTGCTGTATTTGAGGTGACAGTGCCAGCTCGGCACAGCTCAAGGCAGGCTGCCAAAGTCGTGCAGGGCTATTCTGGGGCTCTGACAGACATTCTATCAAATCCGTACCATTTGGGTTAAGAGTATTTTTCTTTAATGTCTGCATTTTGAAATTCCCTAGTGAGCATTTTGTGGGCTGGCACAAGCACTGGAGCACAGACAGTGTAAACCTACTTCTTCTATTTGGAGGAGGTGCAGACATCTTGCAGTGTATATATAACTCATATTTATAACTCATTACCTCATGGGAGGCAACTGTGTCCAGCAGGGAAGCATGCATCCCTCTCTTCATGAGAGGCTGATTCCCTGGAAATCACAGTCTGACATTAGCACAACTAGTTACCAAATTCAATGAGAGAAGGAACCCATCAAGTAGCTTCTCTGTCAATGCTGTTATTGACCACATGTAAAATGGCTCTAGTGAGAAACAAAACTGCCTAGAAGTATGTTTTACCTTAACTTGCCTAGTTTTTTCACTTCTGTTGAAGCTTCTGCTGTTTACTTTTAACATTACCTTTGATTTTTAACAACAGATCAGAATGTGTCCATCTTTCCCTCTCCCCTAGCTGTGCAGTTTGATTCTTTTCCAGCACTTTCTGCTCTACAAATGAGTCCTGCACAATTTGCGGGTCTTTGACATCTATAAAAAAATCCTAAAACCTGAAAAATCTGGATTGCCATAGAACACTGTGTCTGTGGGGCTTCCCAGTCCCAATTCTTTGCCTTTAATCTTGCCAAGCTCTGAGTTGCCCTCGTCTCCTGGCAAGTGGAAGATGCTGCTGGTCCTCCCCCCTTCTGATTGTAGGCTGGATGCGTGAGAGTGCTTTGCTTTTCATTTCAGGGATGGACAGTCCGGCAAAGTAACCGTGGATGATTATGGTGCCAGGACTGGTAAATCCCCTGGGAAGATGAGGCAGCTAAATATCAATGGAGATCTCTATGTAGGTGAGTGCTAATTATTCACATTCAGGACACAGATGCAAGGTCAGCTGCAAGGCCGGGCTTTCCAGCTCTGTCCAGCTCCTGGTGGAGGTGTCACACAGCAGCCTCTAGTCCTCCACAGCCTGTTTCCTGTGAGGAGGCCTCTCTGAGTGGTATGGGGGAATTGGTATGAGAAAGGACCAGCACCATGGAATGCCCTATGGTACTCCTGGCAGGTACAGGGAGTAACAGCAAGAGGCAGCTGGAAACCCCACACCTTAGTGGATCTGGGCACAAGCTTATTCATCTCTTACTGATGCTACAATTTCTGCAGTAAATAATTAGCATCCTAGTTCATTACCTCCTGCTTATGCCCTCTGTACTTTCAAGTGCTGAAAATGTTTATTTAAAACGACACAGAGGAACCTGTAAATTAAAATCCCCTTCTGAGGGGCACTAGGAAGGCTGATGGCATTGCTGGGTGTGCAGCCTGCAAAGCAGGAGCAGACGCCCATGCTGGTGAAGGGTTCCTCACGGCTGGCCTTCCCACAGGTGGCATGAAGGAGATTGCCCTGCACACGAACCGGCAGTACCTACGGGGGCTGGTGGGCTGCATCTCCCACCTCACGCTCTCAACCGACTACCACATCTCGCTGGTGGAGGACGCCGCCAACGGGAAGAACATCAACACGTGTGGGACCAAGTGACAAGAGAGGAATCCCGGTGCTGAGGACCCGTCGTGTGCTTGTGTGTGTGGCTGAGCGAGAGCTGGCTGACGCAGTCCTCTACAGCTGGACCTTGTTTGCCATCTGGGAAAGTGACAAAGCCAAAGGGAAACCCAAAGAAAAAGAAGAACACTTTTCCCTCTCATTCCCTCTCCTTTCCTCTCCTTTCCTGACCAAGTGAAACCAAGTATTTTGTGTATGAACCGTGCCCTCTACCCCTTAAGTGTTTAGTGAGCGCTAAAGGTTGCGCATCAGTGCAAACGGCGAAGTGTGATGTTACGAGTAGCTCAATGACTGTGTTGTGGTCCTTAGATTATCTTTTGTAGTATCAGAGAAAGCAGTCTTGAAACACCTGCAATCACCCCATCCTGCAGTGGTACAGTGACTGTGCTGTTCAACAAATACACCATCAGGCAGCATATTTCTGCATTCACATGTAGGTCCTGGAACAAGCAGTTCTCCTTACCACTCTCTGATTTAGCTAAACTATGTTTCATCCTGTGTAACAGGATAACAGTTACAGTGACTGGTTTCAAAATATTGTTGTTTGTTCAGGAGGAACGTTCTTACAAGTCTACTTTTTTATTACAAGCAACAAAAACAATGAACCAATTTTGTAGAAGTAATTTTTTACTTGTCTATTTTTTATAGCAGCAGCAGACCTGCTTACATGGCATCACTTTTAACATCTACATGTACTATACAATTAGCTCTTTGCACACTTTCCTAAAAATAGAAAAGTGACCTGTGGCTTAATGTCTGTATTATACAGTTTTAATGGGGATATTTGTGAGTTATGACCAGTTTTACATCTGACTCCTTTTGTTCTGTAAATTTTGACAGTTTAAAATTGTACATTATGAAGCTTTCCTGTCTTAGATTAAAAGATTAGGAAAAAAAGAGCACGTGCTTGCTACTGTGGTATTATATATCACTTTTTTTTTAAAATTTCAGGAAAATGTGAAAAGGGATTGCAAGAGACCTTGGTAGGCCACAGCCCTCTTAAAATGTTATGTTTTCTAGGCACCAGAACAGCACTTATGCAACCTGGATTGCCAAAGTGTAATTTAAGCAGGCAAACAGAGTGCTGTTGAGACACTGAGAGTTGTCCAGAATTTCATAATTTGGAGATTTTTCTTCCTTAATTCTTTGTTCAAAGTGGATGAGTGAGCCTTTAGGAGGGTGGGATGGGGGAAGAGAAACCAACCATGCAGCAGGGCACCCCACAGCCTGCCACGTGCCCGTGGCAGGGAAAGCTCAAACTTCCTTGGGGGCACAGGCTCATCTGCGTGCCTGTGCGCTTAAAGGACCTGATGTGGTGAAAGCAATGGCGGTAAGGAGGTTTCTGCTGCATTTTTACTGTGCTCAGAGTGTTCCTGGCTCCCTGAGAGCTCAAACACATTCCCTAGATTCATCCCACCTGCAACAAATCTAGATAATGGCACAGGCAAATACCTGCCAGGGACAGGCAGGTCTTGTCCTGCATGCTAAAGGGACACCCTGATCTCTTTTGTGAAAGATCTTGTGCTCCTTGTAGATAAGGTAGCAGTGGTTAAAACCAAGTGCAGGCACTTAATAGAAACAGAAAGTAACGGAAAAATGTGTGGTGGTGCCATCATGTAATGTGCACCTGTGCTCTGCCCCCTGTTCAAATGATACTTCAGAAAGAAAGGTCTGTAGAAGACGTGGGCAGCTTTTAGAGGAGCTGGAGACAGTCATGGTTCTCCTGCCAGGAGAAGCAAAGTTTTGTTTGGCTTGGGGCGCCCCATGAGGAAGGAGAAACCTCCATAGTTGGGAAAAAGCAGATAAAGTTTACAAGATCCAAATATGCCTTTAAAATGAAAGTAAGTGGAATTTGATGCCTTGGGATGTAAAAGGAAAATGTGTAGAGTTTGAGAAGGATGAAAACTAAAACCTCTGGAGGCTGAAGGTTTTTTTGCCTGCTCAGTGCTATCCTGTGGCAATGGCCAGACACAGCCTGTGCTTGGGTCGTGTCTGAGCCGCTGGCTGCCTAAGAAGGAAAACTCACGTTTTATGAGCTTGAGGGGTTTCCCAGATTCTAATGACCTGTCCTGACAGAGCAGGGAGGTTTGAATGGCTGTACCCCTAATCCTGAGGACCTGTTGTGCTGCTGCTGATGGGACGCTACCATGGTCCGCAAACAGCATCATCCTCTGCTCTGTCTTACTTGCCTCATCTTTCCCATCCTTTCATTCCTGTCACAGGGTTTGGAGCCAAGTTCCAAGACAAATATCTGGCAGGAGAGTTCTCTATTTTAAGATAATTTACTGCAGATTACCGGGCGCTTTGGTAAAAGGCTGTACTTCGCCAAAACAAAAGCTGCTCTTTGAAATGCAGCGTAGGGAGGGGAGCGGGTAGGAAACACCTTTGTTGTTGTTGTTGTGGAAAAAGAAGAGCAGCAAAACGCAGCTCCCCAAATGCCTGTTTCCAACTCTGCTTATCACGGCGCCGGAATTCGGGACTGGCAACGTCACCCTGCAGCGTGAGGCTGCAACCCTGCAGGCTGAGCAGAGCAGCACAGCTGCGCGGTGCCGGCCGGGCGGGGGGTGGAGGCGTGAATAGCGAAGATGCTGAGCGGTTTAAATACTTTAAGGAAAACAAGAACAAAAATTACATTTTCTGCATCCTTTTAAAGATAATCTGAGAAGCATCCCTCATCAACATCTCCGCTCTCCCTGGTGAGGCTAGGGGATGGGAGAGAGTCTTTGGTTTCCACTCCGGGGGCTGAGCAGGAGACAGGTGCCAGAAAATCAGGAACATCTGGCCACACGTGGAAGCTCTGCCCCCCGCCCTCTAACACCCTCCCCACTGATGCTGGGTCAGGGAAGGAGAAAGGAAAGGTGGACAGGACATGGCAGAGTGATTAGTCATTTTCCCAGGAACTGGCCTGCATGTGCTGCTCGCTGTCTCTAGGAATG
This sequence comes from Machaerirhynchus nigripectus, assembly GCA_013397975.1. NCBI lineage: Eukaryota > Metazoa > Chordata > Aves > Passeriformes > Dicruridae > Machaerirhynchus > Machaerirhynchus nigripectus. The sequence goes on along the minus strand of VZRQ01004161.1, from coordinate 289,951 downwards.
TTTATTAGCACGTTACTCACTGCTCGAGCTGACTCAGACGCGAGGCATGAGCCCAGTGCTGAACAGGGTGAGTTCCTGCCGGCTGGCAGAGCCGTGTCCCTTTCGCTGCAGGTACCTGCGCACACCAGCAGTGAAGGCAGCAGTCACAAGAGTTTGTACCTCTCTTTGCAATTTAATCTCCTTCCTTAAATTGCAGTTCTTATCTTTCTTAATAATTTTCCACATTAATCCCAAAATATGTAACATTCCACTTAGTAGGGCTAAACTCCTGCCTTGGTGCCAGCTTTGGAGGGCTGAGCCCCGGCTGCTGGGCAGAGCTGCTTCCTGGTTGTTCCTCGCTCTGCCCAGGGCAAAGTGTGTCTTGCTGCTCTCTGCTACTCCTGCATCTCAGTGGGAAGCAGCTGCTGGGAATCAGCAGTTAGGTTTAATCTGCTTCATCCTAAAGGAAAACAAGAAAAAAAGAAAAAGCAAGTCAAGGGGTCCTAAAGCCAGATGGGACTTCGCAATGCTCCCTCTGGTAGGCAAATCCTTGCTGCACTGGTTTGTCCTGGGTGGTCAGTTAGGAGCTCATTTCCATCCCAGTCCTCCCAGCCTGGCCCCAGGGAGCAAAAGAGTGAAGAGGAGGAGGAGGAGGGGTCTGCCAATGTTGGGAACTTGCCCATTCCCTGATGGAGTATTACCCTGCAATAGATGTCTGTTAAAAGTTATTATTTTATCAGCCAGGCTTTCTTTTTGAGAAAAAAGCTTTCGTTCTATTTGCACAGCAAAATAAGCTGTCTGGGAAATGTATTGTTCCAGCTCTGCGTGTTCAGCTCCCTCCACGACACAGTCACCCCTCAAGGGCCAAATCTCCTCACTTTAAAGGGCTAGATGAAGTACAGTCATGGTTTATTCATGGAGAGCAACAGCCACATCCCATCAGACAGATGTATCTTTTATCAGCATTTTATTTCTTGTGGTGTGTGTGTGTATGGGGTGTCTCCCTTCCCCAAATCTCTCCCTCTCCATTTTTTTATTGGTTTGAGTCAAGTGATGTTGTGTCTCTGATTCTGCACTTGGGCATTTCACACATGAATAACAGCCTGGTGCCAGCACCTGTGGCCACTGAACTCTGCGAGGTCCTGACTTTCTGTCCCTGTCCCTATGGACAGGACTCGACTCATCTGTGAGTGCCCTTTTGTCGAAAGCCTTGTGATGGAGACTGCCTGGCAGTGCTGTGACCGACTGCCCTGATTTCTTTTGAATATCCATTCACCGTCACAGCATTTTTCTTTGTTCTTTGTGCACAGGACAAAGATGACATTGTTTCTCTTCCCCTGATCATTCTTTTTAAATCTTCCCTCAGTCTTTCTTTCTAGGAAAACAACTGTGCCAGTTGTTTCAACACTGTCCCCACAGGCCATGTTTTTGAGCACTTTATGTTACTGAGATATATGGGGAAGTGTGGAAGAAATGGAGCTGCAGAGCACAGACATGCCATGTTTTGTCTCACAAAACAGCAGCTTTCCAACCTAAGTTTTTGTTTTGCAGACGCTTAAATAGTTTCTATTGGCAGTAGTGGCAGCCTAGGTCATTACTTTTTGTGGTCAGGGGGGAATTTTCTAAATTTTTATGTCTTTTGAAAACATGGGAGGAAAAATATCTAATATTTTCTTTACCATTTCACTTGCTTCCATTTTTCCCCTCTCTACAGTTTTCAGTGTTGGTGTCAGCAAAGCAGAATTCAAAAATGGAATCACCAATTTATCATCATGTTTATGCAGTTTTCATTTGAACTGATTGTTCTTACCAAAACACAGACTTCTTTTAATAGCTAGCAAAAGTTTCATACAGAGGGACTTTAAGCTTTTTTTTTGTACTGAGAGAAACTTTCTGTGGCTGCAAATCCATGGGATTGCAGTACATTAATGCTACAGCCAGTGCCACATTGCGAGCAACCAGCACTGGCAGCACAGGGAGAGTCAAGCAGAAGATAAAGATGTGTGCTGGAAGAGAGTGGAGCAGGGCCAGAAAACATGGATGGTGACTCCCTCTCTCCACCCTCATTGTGATGGTGACATATGGGACAGTTCTTGGTCCCTCCTGCTTTCGTGGTCCTCTGTTGATGCGTGAGTATCTCCATGATGACTGTATCTCTACTCACTCCAGCTGCCCAGGAGCTGTATTAAATATCCAGCCCAACTGGATTAGCCTGGTTTTGCCAAGGATTGAACAAGCTATATCTGAACAGTTGGAATATCTTCAGAAGATATTGCAAAGCCATCATCCTGTTATTTCTTTTAGACCTGAGGCACAGGTGATGGAGCGGGGCCTGTCTGTAACTCTGCCCTGGTGTTCCTGCTCTGACCAAAGCAGCAGCATGCCTGGAGAGGGCAGCTGTGCGTTTCACTTTTGGAACGATCGAAGCCTTTCCTCATTTCCACAGCTCTGAGTGTTTCTCTCTTTTCAGAGCAGTACTCTTCAGTCTGGCTAAAAGACCTTAATCCCACACCTTCCCGGTGTTCAGAGAAGCTCCCACATCCTGCCTAGCTGCTGTCACACCAAGCTTCACCGATCTGCAGGCAAGGAATTGTGAGGCAAGGAATTGACTCTGACTTCCAAGAATGCCTCCAAAGGGATGGAGAGAGAACAGTGCCACCATGCCACAATGGTTTCATGTGATGTGGTGTGGCACCTGTCATTTCACACATTGCTAAGTTCAGGTGCCATTCCCAAGCAGAGGTGCTGTGAGTTAGATGAGCCATAGAATTCCTTGCCTAGGACACAATGACAAGACATAAATGGCCTCAAATGTAAGGCTCATGTTACAACCACTCTATGAGCTGGTCATCTCTCTTCCACTAAAACATGCTGAGAAGGTGTCCTATGCCACTCAAGCCAACCCCCCAGTGCACAGCCTGGGCCCCTTCATCCTGCCACTACAGCTTTCATCCTGGCACAGGGATGTCCCCCATGAAGACATGTCCACCAGGGAGAGTCTCCAGCGGCTGTCTGCACACCTCATCCCAGGCATGCAGGGGGATCACTTATCCACCCCCAGCTGTGTTAGAGCCACAAGCCAAGAAGGACATGGGTAAGTGACCTGGACTTTTTCCTACCACTGCATCACAACAGGAGGGCTTCAGAGGGCCTTGGACATGCTAGGGTCTGCTGTGCCAAGGAGAAGCCGATGGGGGAGTATCTGTTACTACCCACTCTGACTATCAGGAAGCCAAGGCTGTTCTTGCTAGATCCTCTGGTTATTACTCTGGCACAAAATTCAAATAACTCTGTTTGTACTGGAGCATGATCAGGATTTAACTCAAAAAAATAAATAGGAAAGCAAAGAATATGAAGGCATATAAGAGTGTAAGAAAATATATTTATTAAATTTCATGGCAATACTATGGCAGAATTGTTAAACACATGCTTACTTTTAGACACCCAAGCAATACAACAGGAGTTACAACAAGCAAGCAAACTAGGTTTAAAATGTAGGCAAAGTTGTATCTTAGTCTTAGGTTAGTCTTAAATGTCAACTGCCACACTGAAATATTATATCCCCAATATGATCCCATGCTTCCTTTTTTAAGCATGCATTTGTTTAACTGCTTAGCTGATAAATTTTCATATTGATACACTTTGTTGAATCAGTATTTTACTCGACATGCTACAGCTTCATTAAAGTGCCTTGTGATGATTTTGCTAAAATTGTGAAAGAAGTAATTTTTCAATAGCAGATACAGAAGCTGGAAAATTTCAGTATCATTCAGCAACAAAAATATGTTGAATGATTTATTAGATTTAGTGTGTTATGAAGACTATTTTATTCAGCTCAGTCTATTGATTTATTCTCAGAATTAACTTCTATAGATGACTATTTGAAATTGGCAAACAATATTTTCACTAGTATTAAACAAAAGTCCATTAAAATCTTCATAAAAACAGAACATAAAAAACATCTCTAAGCAAAATTATTTATGCTGTAAAAAATATGGTATAAAAAGAGCTAAAAAAACATTGAACCTGTTCACAGTATATGTTTTAAAGTTACAGCATTATAGTACAATGTTGTGTGTTTTTTTCAGGTGACCTGTATGATTACACCAGTTCTGATGTTTTGTGCGCCACAAGAGGCTCAAAGTTCAAATTACTGTTACCTTCAAGTAGGATTTCAGACATGAGTTGATTCAGTTGTCTTCTCTTTTTGTTATCCCCATCTTTACAAACTTTTTACATGCTATGAAACATAAAATGTTGTTCATCCAAAGCCATTCTTGAACCACATTAAGGAAACATTGACAAAATGATGTTCAAGGATTCTTTTTAAATTGTATTACTACCGAAGAGGGGGACCATTCTATTTTGCTTTACCCTGCTCAAGCTATTTATTTTTAAAGTTTTCTTAATCCAAATAATGAAACTGAGGACATTTCATTTTTTGCTTTGTCTCTGGGTTAGTTTTACTCACTACCTATTGCACAACATGAGACCAAATGAGTTGCAGAAGTATTGAACCTTCCAGTGGAAGCTGTGCATAACACCTCCACTGAAGCTTGCTTTCAGTCAAAGTGCAGATTTGTGACTGTTCTAGAGATTTTGTTAGGTTTCACATTAAAAAACAAGGATTTCATCTGCTCTGCCGCATCACTGCACTGGGCAGTGCTGTTGCAAGAAGAGGGTGAGACTGGAGAGGGATTAACGCCATTCTCTCATGAAACACCCTGCCATTAGACCAGCTCACCTGCATGGGGAAGCTGTACCCCTGCCCTCCAAAATGCAAAAGTCCTCTGGAGGTATTTTCTTTTAGCTGCAAAAGCAGAAGGAATTAACAGATGTTTTGTGACGGAGAAGTATTGTCACGCACCCTGGGACAATTTGTAAAGTTACAGAAAGCCTGCCAATATCATCTGAGGTTTGTTTGTACAACATGCAAAAAGGAAACAAACTCTGGCTATCTTAGAAACACTGGGGAAAATCCAGAGTTTTATAAATGGGGGAGGGGAAAGAAAATTGTGGTGGAAGAAACTGTTTTCCAGCCCGTAATGAGATATTTAGGACAGTCTTAAACACAAGGAAATTAAACACTCCAACATTTCTGAATCCCTGTCTAGCATTTGGGGTCCGGGACTGTGTTTCCAGGCTGGCTAAGGAAAAGACAAGGAAAAAACCAACAAATTTTGCAAACTGCCAAGAGCATCTTTGAGCATTGGCCACACAGGGCACCATTTAATGCACAGCACCGCAAGTGGTGTGAAGTGCGTTGGGAGGAGCACAGATGGCAGCTGCTTCCTCTAGACAACACTGTCTCAGAAGGTATATATTCACACATAGGACTCCAAAAAAATCACTTTGGCAATTGCAAGCCCCCTTCCTCTGCCATATGCACCTAGGCACATGATTATGTAAGCACATGTGTGCATAAAGGGTTAGAACTTGGTGTTGTAAATATTAAGTGTCATTTACACTGAAGCCTTCATCAAAGTCTGTGGCAGAACAGAAGATGCTATTTACATGGCAAGCTCTTCACAGATTTATGGTACACAGAGCCTTATTAGCAATCTCATTCTCTAAATGTTACATTTTTCTTATATATTTCAAATTCTTTTACTGTATTTCTATCTACTTGTAGGGATACAAGTATTATATTTACAAAGCAGTATTTATTTAAAAATAGAGCACACAATTTATCACTGCCTTTTCAGAGTTACGTCTAAACACCACCTCTCTCCAATGCACCCAGTTGCTTTCATTTTTGCTCCTATTCAACTGGGTGTCCTGGAGGACATGGTCACAGGAAACACCACAGCACTAAACTTTACCCAGCTGAACCTATCAACAGCAACGAAAAAGGTGGCTTGAAAATGCCTCTTCAGAGCACCCTAAAGCTCGAGGTCAGCAGGAGTGTGCTGCTGCCACGTTCCTAGCAAAGGAAAGTTCTGGTCCCCCACCTAAACCAAAGATGAAGAAACACGGCGCATCTGCCAGCCATGACAGACAACACAGATACTGGTTCCCTTTGGAAATGGTTTACCCATGAAAGCAGCAACTAGAGATAATAAAGAACCTACCAAAGCAAATGTCAGTTATCAGGTTCTAGGTCTGCCTATACAGCCACTGCTCAGCAGGGGAGGTAATTCACTGCCTGCCTGTAATATTAGCTTACTATTTTGTCGATATATTAACTAGTAGTTCTGTGAGGTATATCACATGCATCCCAAAATCCAACACACAAACCTGAGATCCCAGATCTCCGTGCATGCCAGAAAAACAAAAATCATGAATGTGTCAAATAGGAGAGTGCACAATGATACATCAAATGTGACTGATGTTCCACGTATACAGTGAACAGTACAAAAACCCTTTACAAAACTTAAATTGTCACGTATGACCGGCATGGCTCAAAAACAAAAAGCAGCAGAACTGATGACTTTCTTTAGAAAGCAACTGCTTGGCGTTAATACCCTGCATCTCTGAAAACTGATCCTGGAGGACTGAAGCACTGAGATAGGCGTAACAGTGATTTGGACACAATCCCTTCTGGTCATATCCCTTCTGGAAGTTCCTGGGTTTTGGTTTTTGTTTTGTTCTTCTTTTAATTTATTTTTTCAAAAGCTGCACTTTCTACTCTTCTAAAAAACAAAGTAAAAAGCCAAAAGAACTAAAAAAAATGTTCAATAAAGGATAAGATCTTTCATGAAATGATGGTAAGGAAATTCAGTTCAAACTTAAGGGATTCCTAAGATATTTTTCAGAAAAAATTTGTCCGAAGAGGTTCATCAGGAACGTAGAAGGCACTAGTACAAGGAGTCTGATCCCCTCTGAAGCTTACAATTGTTTTCAAAGCATTTAGAGGCTAAAGAGCACCATGCTTTGAAAGAGTATTTGGTTCAAAGACATTCCTAAGGACGCTTCACCAGTTTAACATGGCACCTGGGCTCAGAAAGCAAGTCTGTTCCCTGAAAGTCCTTGTCATTCATCTCTACTGCTCCATGCACCTAGGGGTGGCTTCACCTGATCACAGCATTAGCACACCACCTCTCCCTAGGTATCTGAATTCACTGCTGAAGATCTGAGATAGGCATTTGAAAGGCAGCACTGGATAGGCTCAAAGGAAACCACAGAGGTGAAGCAGCTGAACTTTCAAGTGCTGGAATGACAACTTACTTACAACTTACTGGCTCATCAGCATTAAGCAATAACGATGCTACAGATACTGCACAAGCCTGTGTCTCTCCCACATCTGCCCCACTCTTCTGTTACTGAAGCCATTGCTGTTAACAGGACCTTTCTGCCCTGCATCCTGGATGTCAGAACACTAGGCAAAAAAAAAAGGTATAGTCAAAAGTTTTTAAAAAAAAAAAAAAAGAGAGAGATGAATAGTTAGGTAAGAGAGAGTTTATAACATAAACATCCAGGGAGACCATACATTTGTGGAACTTTTCCTTACCTAATCCCTAAGAAATGAAGCAATTTGAAATTTTGTTGTCTTTACTGAATAGGAAGAGCAGCACACTGGGAAACCTGAGTATGTGATGCTTGTGTGTAAGTGATTCACCATGTGAAGACTGCGAATGGTCCTGAACTGCTCCCTGTGAGCTCTGTTCATTCTCTGCAGCTGCCCTGATCTCCAGTCTCCAAATTAAAAATTGTTAGTACTCTCAAACTACAGTTTGATTTTGTTTCCTGCAATACACAGCCATATGAAAAGCAGAGTTATTCTCCATGGTCAGCTGTTCTGCTACAGAGTTTTTTTTTTCATTTGGATCACCATACAATACTGATTGCTCCTCTGCACTGAGAAACTGCTCTATAAAAAACCCCAAACCACTACCCATACACCCTGTCCATGACATCATCTGCTTTCAATTAAAAGCATATAGCAGCACAAGCTAACAGTCGTCTTAGGAGATAGACACATGAAGCCAAATCTACACTAGTGAAAAGAAATACTCTAAAAAAGAATTATGAAAAACAGTTGTTACTATTAGGATTTAGCCTCCTCCCAGCAATCAATCACAAAGGGCATAACTGCTTCCTTTTGTGTGTTAGTTTAATGTTCTGAGTAATAGACTATGACACTTCCCTTGTGCTGATGCCTGGTCACAAATGGACGTAAGCTCTTTGCACTGCCTGTCTTTTCACTCGCAGCCCTACTAGTTCCAAGACTCAGTAGCTGAATCCAGTGTGCATTTTCTGTTCTTTCAGAGTGACCTTGCACTCTGCCAGGCCTGCAGACTGGTCTGTTTTTCACTTCTTCACAGTTCACCCTTCCAGGAGGCATACACAGGCAGTTGTTACTGATTACAGTAACTAATATTTAGTGTTTTGCCTTTTTGTCAGTTTTAAAACATCTCTACACTTTCATTCTATGGAGATGGCAGAGACATGGCAGCCTCTGAAACTGCACCATCCATTGCTGTGATTGGGTTCAACCTAATGCTTGGTTTTATTTTGATGGCCAGATCATGTGGTTTGGAGACCAAATTGTCTGTCATGCTCTCACACCTTTACAACTAGCAGCCTGGCTAATTCAGTCTCCTTATCTGTTTGTTTAGAAAACCACTCCCATGTCTTATTTATTTAAAAAAAAACAAAAGCAAACCAAAGCACAAAGTAACTAAGGAGATGGAGAGCTAAAAATAAAAAAGATTTGGCTAGGACTTTATGGAGACCCATTTTGATCAAGCTCTTCCAAGGTCTGATGCCTCACCACTGTGTTTTACAGCAAGAAACAGGTAAGTTTCTTGCAAGTTTCTCCTCTGAGCTAGTGAAATTCATGTATGCCACAGCCTGAAATTGACACAGTAAAGTGTTACAGTTACAGCTGTCTAGAGATGCACATGTGAAAACAAGCATTCTAAAAGATGATTGTTCTAAACACTCCTTTAAGCACACAAATGTACATCAGTTAAGCTTTCTTTGCATCACATATCTGGTAAAGGAGAGGTAGAATTAGCGGCACTAAAACCTCTCTGGGTTTCTCCCTGCCACTAGAGAAATCCTACCTTGTACTCCCAGGTAGGATTTGTACAGAAGGTCCTGTTGGGTAGACACTTAAGATCAGCCAGACAGCAGGTAATACAAAGCTAATACAATAAAGAACATCCAGAGAACAATTTCTTCTCAAGGAGCTAGTCCTACTACCTCTAATTTCATGTGCCAAACTGCTTCTAATGGCAGCTAAGGTGAGTAGACAGAGATTTCCCCATGGCTTACGTTACTGCATAGTGCAAAGACTACTGAACACTGAGGGTGAATGGACTACTGTACCACTTCAAAGCAGGAGATCTGGAGCAGAAGCTATGAAATACGAAATGTATTAGTGCAATACATTAGGAAAGATTAACTCCTTAACCAAAAGATAGAAAAAATATAGAGCATTTTAAGTTTTTTTTTAAAAAGGAAGTTTTTAACTTTATGCAGTTCTTGTTGAGGTTTCAATCAGTGTTACACTTTTTTTCCCCAAGTTTGTACCCCTGAGTCAAACATTTAATAAACATTGTACAGTAGGTACAGAAATTAGTGTCTAGTTAAAAAGCAACAGATTTGATGGCCATTGCTTTGTAAGTGTTAAACAGTGACAATAACCTTCCATACAGGAGAAGAAAAAAAATAGCACTCCCACTTGTTCTTAGTTTATAACTAGGTAAAAGATCTCAACAGTTTCCAACCACATTGTTTCTGTGTCCTAGGCTGAGATTTGTGATAAATTAAGCCTTCAGTAAGGAAACCTGTTGGCGCTGCATCATTTCAGTCTGCACGGCTGAGAACAAGTACAACAAAGCAAAGCTTGTATAACTTTCCAAGTTATAAATTGTATGAGACCATGTTAATCTTGGAGCACTATGTGAAGGTAGGCAGAGTTCTTTGACTATAATTATCAGGGGCTTTAACTGCAATACCCCTTACATCCAATATATTTTACTAGAGTAATAACTAAATTGCTATAATTTTGGCCTCTCGGCCTCTACAATGGAAGATTAACACTTTGACTAACTTAAACATGGTAACATTCAGCTCACTAGAACTTCTGCTGACTGTCTCCAAGAATAATTCATGCCTTTTGCACTTTTCTTCTTCCTTTCTTTACAACATCAGGAATAAAAGCTTATTCAGAAGGCAAGTTCATGTGCAATGAGGACTCACTGTTAATCATTTGGTTTGTTCTGAAAAAAGTGTGTGAAGGACCACCCTGTGTTAATGGGTTTAGGAGAGTCTTCATCATCTTTTGGGGGAAGGAGAAACTGTCGGGAATTAATTGAACATGGGCTCCCAAAAGATGCATTTTCATTGTTGCTCTCAACTGATCCAGGAGAGTCTGGAGTGCCCATGTTCCAGGTGCTTGTGTTTGCTTGAGGTCTGTAACCTGCAGTTTTATCCAATTCTTCTTCCACAGGTGAACGACCCTCTATTTTCAGAGCACTGAGAGACAGCTGCATTTGTGGCTTATAGCCTGCTGTAGTCACTAAGTCTATTTCTGGCTCCTCCTCTGGTTTAATTTGAGGCTGATACATTGACTGGATGTCTATGTAAACCACCTGAGATGACCCCCCAGGTTCATCCGTAGGGGGATTTGAGATCTCCTCTTCAATGATAGGGGGGCAGTAGGACACAACAACGTGGTTCTCCATTTCTGAATCAGAGCCATCTTCAGGCACAGTGGTCTCTGCTGCTGGGGACATCATCTCTGTGTCTTCAATCTTTGGTGCAGTAGACTGTGTTTCCACCACTTCAACGCTGTTGGGGGTGCATGGGTTCATTTCCAGTGTTTTAAGCGTCTTATTCCCCTGAAACGAGATAAAGGAGAAGGGGGAGACACTAAGCTAAAAGATCTGGAAAATCTGAAAGCAACCACTTGCCCAAATTACAGCAGTTTTCTGGCTTCTTGATTGTACTCATCCCACGGCCATTAGTATAAATACGTTTTAAAAAGAAAAAAGTGTTCATAATTTTCTGGCTCATATAGCATATACACATCTCCATACTTTGTACTGCTTCTAACACTGACAAAGATGGGTGTGTTACTCCTATACTGCCATCAGGTACTGACACTTCTTATTAGCTGGGAGAAGAGAAATGCAGCAGTCCTTTCCTAGATCAAACACTGCAAGTAACTACATTAACAACAACGAAGCTCTAGATAGCACCTGACAGAAGTTACTCAGTAAATTGTCTTGTTTCCCCCTGCCACAGAGTTTTTTTCTACAATTGGAACAAATGAGTCAAAGTTAGCAAAAGAACTCTTTAACTTGTGTTATCTTTCAGCAGCTTAAAATACTAGATTTAAAATAAGGATTACCTCACAGATGTTCCTCTGAAACTGCAGTGCCTTACTGTTCTCAGGATTTGGGATTTCTGGATAAAATGTCTCTTTAATCCTTTAAAGAGGAAAGAATAAACTATTATAAAGATAGCTAGGCCTGAAACAGATTGTGAATACACAAAAGGAGTCAGGACATTTCCCTTTAATTCAGAATACTGAAGACATCTGGTGCAAAGATTTAGGGTGTTGAACTTTCACTGAGTATAATGGAAAAAACAGCAACCTTTTTTTTTTTTAAGTGGGGAATTTAATACTCCACATTTACTAAAAGTTGAAGATGGTATGTCTACCTCTGTTTGTAGAGGGCCCACAAATTACAGTTTGTCGCCAGCTTATTTCCACTTGGAAACTATTTATAAACGGTGCTTACTGGGAGACAGGCTCCTGCAAACACTTTTCGCATTCCTCCCTCTGACCTCTCTCCAACTCAGTTTCTCCCTCACCTTCTACAGTGTGTTTTTGCCACCCACCTTTAAAGAAAGCCCACTAACATCTTTGTAGTGGTAGTCAGAGAAAAAAAGGAGTAACTAAAATCATGGAAAACCCTAGGACTGAAGCAAAAACTTCCGGGAAAAGATGAGAACCCGAGGCAGGCATTTACCATTCCCTCTTTCGGTAGCAGAAGATGCTGGCCAACACTCCAAGCAGCACCACCACTGCCACGGGGATGAGAATTGCAATGATTAATCCTACAGCTGGGGGATAATAAAAAGAAAAGACAGTAAAGACATAGCCAATTTTACCAGCAAGTTTTATGCCTTTTCTAACATTCCCACCAATTAAAGGCCATCCCATTATACTATACATCTAGTGCAGTGGTCTGCAAACAGTGACCTACACCATTACCCTTCCCCTTTGCTGGAAGGACAAACTCCATCCTTAAACAGACTCAGTGATAACTACAGGAATCAGCAGATATTTCTCTCTGATTGCTTAATTGCAGAAGGCTTCATGTGCAGCTCAAGACTTGTTGCTACTGTGATTCTGGTCTCACTAAGCACTGGAATTGCACTTTCATGCTACCTGAGCTGGCCAAGTTTCTGGTAATGACTCTTCTAGGCCAACAACTCATTGCACAAACAGCATTGTCTTTTACATGTTTTACAATGCTTCAAACCCCTGGGCTTTAGCTCCAGTACATCCCCAGTGCCTTCTTCCATTGATATTAAATGCCTCAAGTTTGATTTTTCATGTATTTTAGTTGCACTCCAATGTTTAGTCCTTCACAGGAAATACTTTTTTTCTCTCATTCCCCAAAGTCAATCTCTTTTTTTTGTAGTTGTCTTTCTGTGTTTGCTTCTGTCAGGGGATCAATAAAACTGAATTCAAAGTAGAGAGGCATCTGTTTACAATTCTGAAACTGATAAATATTTCCACATTGTCTTTCTTCCCACCATGTATTAGCAGATATTCATCATGGGAAACCTGACAAAAACAACTGGCTGTTTGAGAAAACTAAGCTCAGACTCCACTATATTTAGTAGTAGGTTAGAGTTATTTTTCTGCATACATTACCATGAACTACAAAGTACCTGTAATAGGAAAGGATCTTTCCTTCACTCTGAACTGCACCATTTTTTGTATTTATAAATAACCAACTAAATAAAGGAAAAAATTCGATTGTAGGTCCAAACTACCTACAGGACGAGAAAAAACCCACAAACCAACAAAATAAACTCAGCTTTATATACAAGGTACAGCCCCTGTGCTAAAGACAGGGATATGTCTGAACAGGGATAATCAACTTACAGTCCTCCTTTGTCACCACATAGAGGCTGTTTGGAGGGCTCAACCCACCAGCCGTGTAGGCTTGTAGTTCCAGCTGGTAACTTGTTTTGCCTTGAAGATCAAGTATTTTCATAGACTTCTTTGTTAAGTCAGTGATATTGTTAACTTTAAGTTCTGGATTCCCTGTTTGTTTGGAAGCAGTAAGAAAAGCATAACTTTGTAAGAAAGGATTCAAAAAAGACAACCTCAGCTTTCACAAAACTTTCATGAAGTGAGAATATGAAACCTGAAGAACAGTCCATGTAAAGCAAAACTGAAATAAAAAACCCTACCAATGCTGCTTGCTTACACAGCACCAAACAGCACAGGAGTGTGGTGCTGCTCCTGCTGCAGATTGACTTCATTTCCTAACCCCCTGCTCGTCCTCTTATGAATGTGAGTCAGCCTTCAGTCCTGACAGAACAGGGACTGGAAGAACATACCCTATTAAATATAGCCATGTAACCTCCCTGCCTCATCTGCCCAGGGTATCTGAGCAGGGGACAGCATGACACATTGCCACTTAGTCACTGCATTACTTTATGGCCCCAGTGAGATGCGGTTTTCTCCAACTTTTGCTTTATATTAAAAAAACCTGCGCTAACCACACAAGGAGCTGATTATTTTAAATGCCTTTGTCACATATGAGGGGCCAGTTATAACAGTGACTAATGCAACTGAATTATTATTAAAGAATCTTTCTAACTGAAGTGAAATTAAACTATTAAAAAACAAAAAGAAAAGATGTAAGTAAGGAAGTTGCAATCTATACAATTAATTTACCTGATTCTGAAAGTCTAGGCTTTAAAGCATCTTTTTCACCTTTTGCAAAGGAAAGAAGATATCCTTTTAAAAACCCTCGGCATTCTTCAATAGGAATGTCTTCCCATTTTACCAGTATAGAATCTGAAGAAGTTTCTTCAACAATAAAATTTGGTGCAGTTTTTGGAGCTGTAGGGAGAATTATGAAGGCAGAAACTAGTAAGAAATTACCTTATCATTAAATGCTGAAACCATATAAGTATTTCATCAGTTTTATTTTGGGGCTAGCATTTTCCAGCCTTTTCCTCAAGACTCCTCACTGTAAAGTACATGTGAAAGACTTAGCAGGAGATGCTACAAAAATACAGTTATGTCGGACTCATTAATTACTGCAGTATTATCTACTAAGAAGTGCTGGAAGAAAAACTTCTCTTGGGTCAGCCTTCTTACAGACCCACACGTGTAAATACCCTTCTTCCTGCAATAAACCCCAAAAGATTGTATAAACATTCAGAGGATACAAATTAGCTTTTAAAGGCTTTAACTCTGTGACTTCACAGCTTGTCTTAAAACTAAACAAGTTCCACATTCCTACCACGGAATTCTATTTCAGCTTAGAAGGGCTACTCTTAGCAGTTTTTACAAGTCCTTATTCCAATACCTGAAGCTTATGAAAGCATTACAGCAGATAATGCATAAGGTCATGTGCACCAGGACTTAGTCTGACATTTGGCTTTGATTCAGCAGGGCTGAATTCATGTTTAAGAATACATCCATTTTTCTCTTGATGATTATCTGTCCAAAGGCAAATCTGAAGTTTTAGAGTAAGTCTATGCTCTTTTGCATTTCTCAGTTCCTAATAAGCTGCTTCTTCACATTCAACACATTTTTAGTCCCTCAAAGTCTTTATATCTTCAAAGGTTCTGTCTCATCTGTTCATAACACATATGGGAAACTCTTCTGGGAAACCTTTCAGAATTTTTTCAGAGATACAAATGGCTGAAAATTGAGTTTCTGGTAAAATTGCCTTAACCTCACCTTCAACCTTAGCAATGAAATAAACAACACCATTTCAAAGGACTCCGATTATGTCAGCAGCTCAGTTTTCCAAGCAAACTATTTTAGCAGAAAAGAAATTGAACTTCAAAGTGAAATGGGTGCTGTAGTTACAATACAATACAATACAGCTGTGGTGTTAAAGGGTAAAGTCATGTTCAGACACCTGGGAAAAGAAAGCATTCAGACACTAATGCATCTTCAGGCCAGCAAAGCTCAGCACTGGGTCAAACCCCAGTTACCCAGATACAGTTGGTGTGGGACAGAATACGAGTACAATTCTCAAGGTCTAGTTTGGATCTAAGAATTGTTTTCAAACAGAAATGTTATGGATACTTTTTGTATTTGCTGAGCTGTACCAAATGTGCTTGGAAGTTTACTTGGACTTGAATCAAAAAGGTTGCCGGCTCTCGTGTAGAAGGGACCACAGCCATGTGTTTCAAGTTACGGCTGTGAATTGCTGTGACAGTCTGTGCCACCTCACAAGCTGCAGAACACAAGGTTATTGCTTATGCTTGGAGCTGGAAGTGGCTGGAGAAATGTATTACAGTTACATACAGAGAACAAACAGAAGTCAGTAGTACTGCATGGGGATTCTGGTCTCAGTCTTCTTCTGCCAACACTGAGCTAAAAATAGACACAGACTAAGTTCACTTTGCAGAGATCCTGAGTGATAGAAGTGCACTTACGCAGCTCTTTTATATAGCCAGTTATGTTTTTCAACAACTGATATCCAGTGGATTTGCAGCCATAGAGTGAAAAGTTGTATCTCACACCAGGTTTGAACAGAGCTGCAAGAGAAAATTGCTGTAAGAATATTTCACTTCTGAAGAATGACACTTTTAGATTTCACATGATGCAGACATATAAATATGTATTAAAAAATTGCAAAGTATAATGTTATAAATACCATCCCTACTTCTAATTTCTATAAAAGCTGTGCCATCAGATGTGGTTTAGAAGCAGTAACCAAATCTAGTTTCCAGAGAAAGTTTAGTACTAAACAAAGAGGATTCAAAACAAGCTACTCAAATTGCATAAATTGCCCTTTCCATGGGGAAACAAAAATTGAAGTTACCAGAAATAATCCCCTTCCTTTCCTCCCACAGCAGCCATGTGGATCCTGCCTCCTCAGAAATAAAAATGCATTTTGAAATAACCAGGCTTACTGGAGCACAAAAGATATGCAGAAAACTCTCAAAAGGGACAGTGAAGGAACTTAGCAATCGACTTCACTCCTGAACTGACTTTACAAAACACAGATAGTCATCAAATTTATGCTTCTCATGTCTTTGGTGAAACATAGATGTTTGATCCTATAATGTGTAAATAATTCACCGCTTTCTGTGATTTTCTCAAGGGCTGTACACTACTTTCAAGATTTTTTCTACACAAGATGCCACTGTGACACTACACAGAAGTCAAGTGGGTTTTGCAAGAGTTCAGGTCCCACCTGAGAGACTCTCCTAGCAAGACTAAGAGCAGAGGTGGATTTGCCAGCTTGAGCCAGCCCTAGCAGCTGGATAACTCACACAAGAGTCACATGCTGCAAGAACCAACCCAGGGAAGAGCTTAGGAGTAAAGCAGTGCATCATTGGACAGATACAGTATTGTCTGCTTAAAAAAAAGCAATCTCTAGCTAGCACAAACAAAAACAACATGGACACAGTGCTGTAATTACAGACAGAAAAACATATTGTCCCCCACCCTCCCAGGTCTTGCTCCCCCTCAACTTTCCTATGTACACAGCTCCAAGTTGTTTCCGTGAATAGAGACTTTAACACTAAATTCTTCCAAAAAAGCAAATATATACCTTTATAGACAGCAGAGAAAAAAACCCTACATCTTTAATGGGCTGTCTCTTTCCTCTTCTGCTGCTACTAGTCCCACCACAGCTGAGTTTCATTTCCCTGATCTGCCCACCAGCATCTAGAGACCTGGAATGTGCCCTGTTCCAGGAAATTTCAATAGTTGACAGCAAGCCAACACATGGAGGTCACACTTAAAAAAATCTGCCTCATGTAAAAACAACGGATTAGTCTTCTCCCATCCTGAGCAGCACTGTTTATGCTTAGAATTCAAATAAAACCCCAGTCTAGATTAACCGTTATTCATTAGGCTGAGCTAGAAATTGTGGGGTACAGCTAGAAGAGGTAATTTCAAAACAGTTAATAAACACAGGATGATAAAAGTTACGTCAAGACTGATACTTGGATTTGGCAAGACTGTGTAAGAAATTAAAATAAACACAGTACCAAGAAGAATTTCATTTATTTACACAACTACACAGCAATCAAACAATCTGCGACCTATAGCTTTGTGCTGCTCTTATTCCACTTGCTGCTCAGGGTCCAACCAGAAAGACTCACAAGAAATTATTTCTGACTTACCAGATTTTATCACTGCATTTGTTGTATTTGAAGGAAATTTCTGCCAGTCCACACTACAGGGTTCAGACCCAGATGAACGACACCATTTTACTGTGTAGCCACAGGTCATGTCCGGGTAAGAATCCCAAGAAATATTAATTCCATTCCCCATTGCCATGGCCTGATCTGTTGTGACATTGTCTGCAACAAAGATGACACAAAAATCCATCAAAGAGCAGACACTTATCTATAGCCCAACATGAAAGAAAGCCTTCCAGACAGAGCACAATGGCCTTATAAATGGCAGTCATTTCTAAGAACGGGAGGCACGCGTGAACTGTGAAATTCGAAACAGTGCACTCAGCTGAGCTTTCTGGAGTGCTCAGAATCAGACATAGCCTGCAGCAAATCCCTCAGCCAGCCTTAAGTATGATGACGAGAAATGCAGCAGCTCAGGACTGGCTTAGAAAGCACTTTTTCAAGGTAAGGATTTACAGCAGATGTCAGGTTCAAATATGAATTGACACCAATTTGGCAGGAGCTTCCAGCTATAAATTCCTGCTGTCATTTCATCAAATGGTTTGCTTTGTGTTTCTTTCAAAGTGTCTTGCTGTCACTTGCCCAACCACAGACAACCATTTTTCATGAAGGATCAACAGCAATAATCATGTCCCTGGTGAACTTTATGGAGGTTTCAGTCTACCAAAGGTAAATTACACAAGAAAGGGGAAAAAAAAAGCTCTGCCTTTAGTCTATTTTCCTTGTTTCTGATTATCAAAGATTTAGTTGCCCTCGAAGTGATCAGATCTGGGAACAGCTTCCGATTCTTGCAGCTGCCCTCCATGGCTGTCCATCAGATGGGACCCCGCAGCGCTAAGGGATGGTTTCCAAAGGCCACCACAAAAGCAGTGGCCCCATGACAGATCTGCAAAAACAATCTCAGGGTTTCAGTTTTCCTTTTTCAGTGTTCTCATTTATGCTCCCCATTGAGTCTATTATTTCATTTTATTAAAGCCATACACTATGGAAGGCTGAAGGGCAAGGACAGTTTTTAAGAATTAGTGCTATGAAAACTTCACTCTCACAGATGTGCTGTGAATGCCAAAGGACTGTCTATTTCTAAATGATCTTAACATACAGTTAAGTGTACAATCCTTTTGTAGCTTGCTCATGGCAAGAAAAAGACACATGAATAATAAAAGCAAATCAACTCCACAAAGGTTTTGATACTTTCCCCAGAAAAACTACTATGCATCCAGTGAAACTGCATTTCTATGATGCTGGAAAAGACCATATTTCTAATTAGCAGACGTTAACTTTTCTATTTACAGAAAAGAGTTTTTACCGACAGTAAGCACACACTGTCTAAAAAATACTTAAATACACCACACTCCATCTTATGTTCTGAGGCAGATGATAGAAATTCACCATGGGCAGTATTGCTCATTTTGGTGTATTTATAGCTGCAACCTAGACTAGAAGAACAAATAACTACTAGCACTAGAGCACTACTGTGGTAGGGAAGTCTGGATCAGACAGATTATATGCCCCAGCTCTCTACAGAACACTTTTCAGAGACAGTGACAAATTAATTACAGCAGAGTATCCTCTGTTTGTGTTTTCAGTTTTCAGAAAACCTCAGCAGATCTCCCGCTTCAGACCCTCTGCTTTCTTATGGACATTAAAAGAACTTACAGACTGCACACAGGAACCAGTCAGAAAAGATGCCTGGGCAAAAATGTCATCCAGTTCTTTGAATGAGTCATCTTTTATGACTCCAGTCAGTGACTCAATTCCTATACCAATTCAGGAGCAAATCTTTAATGAGTACAAGTTGGGTAACACCAAAGAGAACCTCAGACATCTGAGAGAAAGCTATAAATGAATGCAAAGCTCTAGTTGCCATCAGCTATCCCACACCACAAACCTATTACAGAGACCTCTTTGACTTCCAGACCCTCATTCTTTCTCTGCTGCAGAGCTGTAAAAGCATTTCAAATCAACTGTCCCATACAATTACTTTTCCCTCCAATGGGCAGACTAAGAATATACTACAAGGCATTACCATTTGTGCTGTGCTGAGTTCTGGGCTCCTCAGGACAAGAGAGACGGAGCTCCTGGTGTGGGTCCAGGGGAGGGCAACAAAGATGCTTAAAGGACTGGAGCAGCTCTCTTATGAGGAAAGGCTAAGTCTGAAGAAGAGGTGACTGAGAGGGGACCTCATCAATGTCTGTCAGTGCCTGCAGGGAGGGGTCAGAGGGGGCACCAGGCTCTGCTCGGTGGTGCCAGGCAATAGGACAAGAGGCAATGGGGAGTAAGTGATGCACAGGAGGTTCCACCTGAACATGAGGAAGAACTTCTCTACTGTGCAGTGACTGAGCAATGGAACAGGCTGCCCAGAGACGCTGCAGTCTCCCAGACTGGAGATACCCAAGCACTATCTGGACACAAGTCTGTGCTGTGTGATCTGGGATGACCCTCTTTGAGTGGGGAGGTTGGACCAAAAAGCCCACTGTGTGCCCTTCCAACTGTACCCATTCTGGGATTCTTTGTTTTGGAGAAGCACAATAAACATTATGTACAATGATTTTCCTTCACATAGTAACAAACTTGTTTTTTCATCTCACTGTGCATCTCAGCCAAAACACTTTCTTTCTACGAGAGATGGCTGTGTCTTATCAGAACCTGAGTTGCCAGACAAGCAATTTTGACACCTGTTCTCCAGGTGGGCAAGGAGAGGCAGACCCATGAATGCTCCTGGCAAACATGCAGAGAGGGGCCTTGCTGTGTAAATCTGTCCTCCCTTCAGAACGTCAGCCAGATCTGGAGCTAAAGGTTTGGTCTTTGGGAGATTACACTTTCTGGCGTGCAGTGAAGCATGGACTCTCAGCAACCTCTTCACAGTATTATCTACTCTCCAAGCTCAGTCTTAGGAGCAGAAAGTCATTATCTGGCTCAGCTACTTCCCTTTACAAAACCCTCAGCAAGAGTGGCAGTGTTTTAATTGGGAAGCTAAAGCCCTACCTCCTTTTCAAACACTGGCTCCCTAGCACAAGGATGCCAACACTTTACCAACCAGTCCAATTAATATTCTCCTGCAGAGCTCACAGGCACTGAACTGACAATTCTCGCCTTAAAAAGCCACACAACACCTCCAAAACTTCTGAATCTCTTTAGCATGTAACACTTCTCAGTGTCTCAACAAGAACACACAGAAACAAACTGAGCTCCCTAAATATCAAGGGTCCACACCAGTGCTTTTGAAGCCTCATTCTTCTTGTTCCTGAGAGGTTTCCAGAAAAGTGCAAATAGCTGCAAGGACTGCACACTATCATCTTTATTTTATGTAAAGAGCACAATTAATTGGTGAGACACCACACTAAAAGCAAAGCAGCATTTTTTTCCCTGCCCAGCAGATTTGTGTGGGGAAATTAACACAAACAAACAAAGCATTATTTTTCAATAAATGAACTCTCCCAGGTATTCCCCAAGCTTTGAAGGTGTTTAACTCTCAGCTGGGGGTACTCACCACTTGGAAGTTCCACACTTGTTATCCTTGAAGGGGGAGATGAGCCTGCATGGTTTTTGGCTACAACACTAATTTCACAATCACCTTTTCCAAGTTTTATTTCAGTACTGTTTGAGGGTTCAGCGACTACTTTATGCTCCAGTAGTGTCTCTAGAAGGTAGCAGGACACTTCATGAGACACTATTTTTCCTTTGGCTTCAGAAAGGGATAAGGGCTATGAACAGACAAAGAGTGCATTAAAACCAAAATGCAATATATGGAGGAACACATAGGATAATATGCATTTACTATTCCTGCTCTAGTCTGATGACTGTATAAGACTACATGGCAAAAGAGTTACACAAGTGTGACTTTGAGAACTAACACGTAAGTTCCTAAGTTTTTAATTTTCAACTGAGATGTATAAAAATTTAATTCTGCATGTGAAATGCTTCTCAATGCAATATTTAAATTATAAAACTTTAATAACATTCTCATTTGGGGAAAAATACTTGTCTCAATGGATGGTTCTATAAAAAGTTAAGAAAAGCAGTCCAGTTTATTGACTATAAACTTCACTAATTTATAAATGTGTTAGTAAACAGCATTTTGTACAATTACATTACATATTATTTTAAGTGTCCTATCTACCTTCCAGAAGACTTTTAGGCTTTCTCCAGAAGGACTTCTCTCTCGCCAGATATCTGGTCCTCTTGAAGGAGCTAAATAAAAAAAGTAAGAGTGGTAGTTTTTTCCCCAGTTGCATAGTAGACAATTCACCATCTATTAAAAGGCTTTTTTAGATAACTAATTTTAAAATATATGTCTTCATAAATTCAACATTTTATCATCTAGAGATAGATGAACTTACGGGCTTCTGATGTTGTCTGCTCCACTCCCCTGCTCCAGTCACTCCACCTCCAGAAGTGGTCAGCAGCTGAGCAGCGCACCCTGAACTGGTATTTGGTGTATGGGTGCAACGCGTTCAGCTGAGCTGTGTAACTTGAGGATTTCCCACCAGGCATAGAGATGTTGTGCTGTTAAAAATTTACAGAAATGTACATGATACTTATATTTTTTTTCTCCTTGATTATGCTGCTAGTCAACACCTAGAAAGGTGGGGTTTTTTTCCCCCAAGAATACTGACAGTGTCAAAGCTGCAGTCTAGCCCTATAGTGAAAAATAAAAATATTTCCTATGCAGTCACCCTAACCAATGAAAAAAACTTCAGACATCCACCAAAATAAAGTCCTGTATAGAAAGAAATTGAAGCATGAGAGTAGGCAGCACCTTTGAGATGTAAAGTGTGAAAAGGAGAGGCAACATTGATGAGCCTTCAACAGGTTGAGCTCTGCACACAGTAGCAGGGGGGTGTTTCCCATCTATCCTGTTCAGTCCCCCTCTCTCCCACACACAGCAAAGCTGCTCACATGGGGCAGGCCAGGATTTCACCTCTGGTATTCAGAACCTGCACTTCCACTGAGCACATGCACATCAGACTGTGGGGACAAAGGCCTTTTTCCTACGAGACATGCACAGAAGTACACTGAAGACAGTCTGTTTGAGCAAGATGTTTACCATGGAGTCTGCTTCCTTCATTTTTCCTTCAAAAGGCAGTATTCAGGTCTTACCCAGGTGATCTCAGTTCACAGCTCCTTTGACAGAACTAGTCTCTCCTATTATTCTTAAAGTGGCATGATTCTACACAGCATTTCAGTTTCACAATTACTTAAAGAAACCCTAAGCCTGGGAATATTTTTTTACTGAATCTAATTATAACACATGTGCATCACAGCTGCCAAAAACTGGACTCCAAGTGACTTTAAGATGCAACCAATTGTGCATTTCTAAAGCCAAATGACAACTTGAAAAATACTAAAAAAGCCAACAGTGTCTCATATGGATGGAAACGCTTCTGAAAACATCCTCAAAATGCCATGTAAAACTCCATAACAATTTCACAGCTACTTTTGTGACGGAGAAGTACTGCAGTTTTTTTATTAAGCAACCAGCGACCATAAAACAAAGCTATAAAAGCTTCTGCCAAGCTGTTTGCTGCATACAAAATATCTGTGGTTGCAGGCTCTGATACAGGTGCAGGGAATCAAACTGCTGTGGAAGCGTAAGTCCTGACCCTCTCTCACTACCCCAGGTTTGGAGCTGCATATTCCAAAAATATCTGAATTTCTTTTGTAGTACCTAATCTCTGGTATTACTAGACACATGTCATTACAGAGAAAATATGAAAGCTTAAGGCTTCTGCACTCATTAAGTGCTTTGAGAGTATTTTAAAAATACTCTTACAGAGCAAGCACCCTATTATTTTGGAGGCATGTACATAATGATTATCTTCAATCTTAGCTGCATCATTTCTGTGGCTTGATTTATGTTATTTAAGGCTGTGCTCAACAGCTGTGCCCAGCTGGCAACTAATGCAGATGATAACAGAATATTGCTAAAAATCAAACAAGCATTGCAAAAAGAAGCCTCTGAGGTTAATGTGCTCAAATTACAAATCCAGGCTCTGTGCACCAAGACCTGAGAATTCACTATGTGCCTACTTGAAATGTATGCACAAAGAAACTGGGGGTAAATCTCAGCCCAACTGAAAACACGTTATTCATTAGGCTTCCTCAGTGGGACAGGTCACCCCATGCTAAGTCAGGCAGTACAGAAGAGGATATATTCACACCATCTACACTCAGTATCTGATGCTGGTCTCTAAATTAGTACCCCAAGCTCCTCTGACAGTCAGCAGAGTAAATATGCAATTCCAGTCCATGATGCAGAGTACCAGGCAGCAGCTGGAAGCCTGAATGGCTGAAAATATGAACCCCACCCAGAAATAGCACCTTCTGTCCTGCTGCAGAGGTCTTCACTGGCGTTTACGTACTCATACATCCCACAGGAGAATCCTTCCCTGTCCTGTCTCTACATCACTGACATATGACAGGTTTAGCAGCTGCCCATTATGGGGACATGCATGTCAACTGCTGACAGCAAACAAAAGAACTGTTCTCTGAGCGGAAAAAATAAAGGGAGAAATTCAGCTGCAGACTTCAAGATCTGTAACAGCCACTGTGGAAGTCTGCAGGGCAGCAATGCACCCTAGAACATGAGTGTGTTAACATAGCCTGCACCAGAAAGGACAAAGCACAAGGACTGTTACCTAAAAGGTCAGCATAAAGCACTATGCACCCTTTTCAAGTACCAAATAACATGGTGTGTAATCTGGCTTTTCTCTAGTGTTCAAAACAAAAAAACACCAACCAACCAACCAACCAGTAAACCTAAACTACCCAAAACAGGCAGCAACAGAGATGAATAGGAAGTTTTTTGATTTTAGTTAATGAACTTCTACTCATCACTAAATTAATGATTTAATAAGATCATCAGAATGAAGCTCTTAGTGAGAAAAAAATTTGAAATGTGATTAGTTCAGTGAAAAAGATCAGCGTTTGTGCCAAAAAAATTATCTTAAAAGCAACACTTACCAGTTTTTTCTCAGAGTGACCACTGCTAACTTCAATTTGACACAGAAGCCTGATCCCAGCAAAGCTGCCATTTATAAACCAACGCAGTTGGACACTTGTAGAGTTGTTTCCAGTAACAGTTAACTTTTCTGGGGTTTTTGGATGAACTTAAAAAGGAAAGAAAAAACTTTCAGTTATAAGAAAAAAACCCACTTATTTTAGTTCAGAAAAATCTTCTTTTAGAAGACCAGAGAGAATCAGAAGGATAAGTGTTTCAATCAGCAACTGGGAAAACTGGTGCTGGGAAGGCACCTGCAAGCAGTATCATTCCTGACTCTCCTCTCAGCTATCAAACATGGAAACAGATTTACTTAGGACAGACTGTACTGTTACATACAATAGGGAGTTGAGACACAGAAAAACATTTTCCCTCTTACTGATTTTATCAAAACAGCGAAACACCAGCTATTTCAGATGACCACAGTGATGGATGAAATTTACTCAACTTTGTTCAACCTCTGTGAACTTTTTAAGACAGGACTTAAAATCTGCAGACTACAATGGAGGAGGATTCCTAAATGACCCCACCCCAAAACTCCCTTCACAGAATTTTTCAATAGTATTCAGCACTAATATTCACAGCTATTAGAGAAAAAAATATCTACATTGGAATTGGTCCAGCTACCCTTAAAGAAATATGTACCCTGCTTCAGAAATTAAGTGGACAGTGTGGGAAAGAAAGAAAAGGAAACAAATAGGAAATAGCAGCATATCACCTGGGTGTGAAACAGCCCAGTTTATAACTAACAGAAACAAATCATGTTTTTCTCAACTCTGTCAATTTAGTCTGACAATTCTAATCTCAGGCTAGTTGAACTGGGACGTCGACAAAGAAAGTGCACTATCCTCATGCTAAAATTCAGTTTTTTGGAGAACAGCAGTATACTTTAACCCATAGGAATCCCTGAAACCTCAGCTGTGGTTGTGGAGGAGAAAAGGGTGGCAGTGCTAGAGAGGTGGTCATCTCCCTTTCCTTTTTTAAACTGAAGATCCAATGAGAGAAGTTACTCCTTTCTCCAAACCATGACAGCAGATTATCGTGGCTATTACCAATAGCACCCAATTGTCCTGATATAACCTGATATTACCATGTCTTTTCATGCTATTTTTTTTATGCTCCAAATCCTCCTGCTGTCAACTGCGTAATGTTTTGTTCTACAAGCAGACACTGAAATACAGGGTCATTTACAGTTCAACTCAATTTTAATTGTTGATGTGTAATAGAATATGAAGCAAAACATAAACTTGCCCAGAGCAGTTGTGGGTGCCTCATCCCTGGAAGTGTTTAAGGCCAGGTTGGATGGGGCGCTGAGCAAACCTGATCCAGTGCGTGGCATCCCTGTCCATGGCAGGAGGTGGGGCATGGGGAGTGTATGTGGTGTGTTGGAACTAAATGATCATTAAGGTCCCTTCCAACCCAAGCCACTCTGGGATTCCATGATAAACAGCAGCTGGCTAATTATTAGATCACATACTAGCATTTATCACATAGCACTCTGTCCCTTATGGCAGCACTGCTGTTGAGAACTGGCATCTCCCTTTATAGCTCATCATTGCCCCAGGACATGCCCTGAGTCGTTTTCAAGTTCCAATTATTGAATATGGCAATAATCTGGTGACAATTAGGGAAAATAATGAAGAGGATACCATGTCAGAATTCTTCAAACCACAAACTAACAAACAGTTAGCATGTATTAAACACATCTTTTTCCCTTTGTAAGTCATTAGTCTTACCTCTTTGAGTTATATCAACCAAAAGAGATGACTGTGCTTGCCCGATAGCATTGGAGACACTTAATATGAAATCATAGGTTTTTTGATCAGGTAGTACTGGAAAGCCACAGACACGGTCTCTGTTCATTTCATTGACTTCACATGAAACATTTTTACTAGATATTCTACAATGTAAAGAGAGGAGGGAAAAGCTTAATTTTTGAGTAAGTTAATTCCTAGCAACAATCAGAAGTCTAGACTGAAAACATGGTACAGAACAATGGGTTCAGTTCACATGGATTACAAGACGATTTGATCGCAGAGGCACATCTAACACCACAAAGCAGGTTGAAGTGGCATCAGTCATGACTTGCCCTGTTCTCATGTGAAACTCTCCTGTTTCACTAGCATAACATTTCCATTCTCTCACTTCTCAAAAGCCTGGAAAACAGGTAGGTCCTGTAAAACCACCTCACAAGTCACAACTAAGATTCTGATTTAAAGTAGCTTTGTTCATATCAGCATACATTTGCATTTAAAGAATTTTCTTAATTGCTTTCTGAACCGAGTGAGACGCTACACACATTGTCTTTCTAGAAGCCGTGTTAAATCTGAACTAAGGTTTGTTACCTGGAATACATGCACTAGTCTCAGCTGTCTTTTAATCTAACGCAGGACAAGCAGTCTGATAACAGACAAGAACAGTGGTGCATCTTTAGGGATAAAATCTAAATTGTGCATCTGTATGTATGTACATATATTTGCTTTAATTACAATCTCTGTAAGCCTCTCATTCAGCAGCACAAGTTTAACTAACTTCTTCCCTTGGAAGCATTTTTATTGTGTTCTAGCTCAGCTCTGATCTCCCTCCACACCTTGCCCTCAGTGTGGGCTGAGAACAAGGATGAGAGTATTTATCCTGAAATGCATCACATTAATATCACAGCTTTGGGCTGAGCAAAACAAGACTGGACAACATCGTTCCTTATAAGATGAATATGGGCAGTCAGTGACTGAAGCTCCTTTCCTCAGAATACCCGATCTGTTTTGTCCACCTTTGCATCCTACGCAGTGACTTTTTTAGCACTGGCACTCTAGATGACATCTGTGACTGTAACTCAAACCTCATTGCCTCCAGCATGCTTCTAAGCCACCATGAGACCCCATTTCTCATCACTGTGTGTGACTCAGGCCTCTCCTGGCTTCTTTCCCTGACTGCTCCTTTGGAATGACAGAGGAGCCTCCTCACCACGGGAATTTTGTTAACTCCTCACTAATTTCTAATCACAACCACCAAGGAAGTAGTTGCACTTTGCAAATGCTATTCCAAACAATGTTTCTTCTTTTTCAAGGCTTTACATGGTGTCAGACAATGTAGTAGGACAATAGTTGACTTCGTTCTATGGGTCAAACCAGTGTTATTTGTGCCTTTCTATGTTTTATGGGTAACATTTACTCTGCTTGCTCTAATTCTTAATGCTGAGAGGATAACGGATGGAGGTCAGCTTTTTTCTGTAGTGGCATTTGAGAAATGCCCTACAACCTGCCTTACAATGGTTTCTCAGTGAACTTCTGTCATCCTGCTTAGCAGAAGCTCAGTAAATGTCTGACACGATCTGAGCTGGGTTTCATATAAAAAAAATTTAAAAGTTAGTGATTGACTTACACTATCTCCCTGTATTTTCATATTGGCCTTGTCTACATGTTGGCAGCAACCTAATACACTAAGCCGTTTATCTACTTGTGAGTCCATAGTGGTATAAACCTTTGGGAAAAGTCATCCTTAATTCCCACTGGAATTTTTCAGGGCTAGATAACGGTTATCCAAGTTTAGTTTAGGTACAGCTTCCAGAAACTCTTGGAAAGTATTTTAGGCTCTAAGCAATCACATTTAAATATGTATGTGTATGCAGTATGATGCAGTAAGTCCCAGGCACCAATGGAGGTATTCCAGTTGTACCCTTTTACTCCTTTTAGTGCTGATTAATTTTACCTTTCAAATAAACTATACGTTGTACTTCGTTCTCCATATAGTCCACTGGGCCTGCCTGGTGTCCAGGTGCATTTTATTATCAGAAAGTTGGATGTTTCACAGCTGAGGTTTTGGGGAATATCAGGAGCATCTGCAGCATGAAAGGAAACCAAAAGAGTTAGCTCATGTTTTGCCATCCAGGTGTGAAATTTGGGTCACTGGTTTCCTGAAAGCATTGCTCTTTTGTTTTGCTGGGTCCTGAGAGCATCACTCCTTTGTTTTGCTGGGCCTAGACTGCGTGCTTCAAAAATACATGGCAATAGTTACACTGCAACCACAGAAGTTATACGCTTTAAAAAAAAATGACAATAAAATAGATGGATAATTATTATCAGCCCCATCTGACTAACACTTGACTCGAGAATTCTAAGTGGGTGGGTAATCTGGCAAATCACATGCAAACATGTTCACAAGCTCCAGGCTCTGACCTGGAAGTGTTTCACTGAAACTCTGCCAAGAGTTTTCTGAAATTCTGAGCATCAGTTCAGCCGCTGAGCAATGCAGGAATGCTGTCGGCTGTGCGTCACATTTTCTAACATGCCAGCCCCACCACTGCTTTGAATTCTCCGAACAAGTCGTGTCAAGGAAACGGTCCCTTTAGCATGAATTCCACACTGAATTTGAAAATTAAAGCAAGCCCTGAAAGGCTCATCCTCCTCACCATGACTTTGGAAGTGCCCATCTTTTCCTTTTAAGTCTTGTTCTCTGCTCCCATACTAGAGCAGTGTTGAGTGCCTTCCTGAAAAGATGTTCCCAACAGAGAGGGTAACCATGCCAATGTGCGACTAAGCAGAGCACTTATTTCAGGTCTTGTACACTTGAGGTGTATGAGACTGGAAAGATGTATGCCAGAGGTAGCACAACAATATCCACATAGAGATATATCTCCTTCTCTCTGCCCTAGAGAAGGGGAACTAACACAAGAGGCAACAGTGGCAGGCTTAGTTCAGATTATGAGCAGTGAGCCAAAAAAGAACACCTGTTTTGCTAGACCTAGGCTTAACCAAACTGGTGTGTATACATATTTATTTCTTCCACCTTTTCTTCCCCTCACCAGCAAGAGGACCATAACAAGTCCTCTCCCCACTAAGTAAGTACTATAAGAAGAAACACTGATAAGAAACAGACTTGGCATCCCATCTCTTTAAAAAAAACATTATGAAGGAAAAACCTATGGGATTGTCACAGCTTTCATTCTTGAACCACTGACTTATTTACCTGGAAGATTTTCCCACAAAAGCAAATTCTGCACAAATAACATTAAAATGGTGTATCACTGAGGGGTCATAAAAAGCTGAATTCTGCTTCACGTTTTCTATTGTACACTTAATGTGTGCAATATCCAAGTCAACGACAGGATGCACAGGCTGGAGATTGGAACACACTTTCAAAATTATTCCAGTTTCTCCTGTCCTTTTCCTCAACCCCAAGGATCTTAAGTTCAATGGCAGGCATTTGTAATGGGGAATAGGATTCTAATGAGCAGCTATTTGAAGATGATAACTCTCAAATTCCCTGTGGGGAAAAAACACACAAAGCTTTAAAGTGACCAATTATGGGGAAGAAGAATGAGGTATATTCAGTCATTTGTTTTAACAGGTATCTGTTTCTGGAACACACGTCTGAGCTTCGCATGGTTACACAGAGAAGATACACGGTGGGTCGGTATCTTTAAAGAAAATACTAAAAGGATGTTTTAGAAGAATGTCCAGGAAAGAGGAATTACTGCCTGGTTTCCTTTGCTGTAATTAGCTCCCAAGGAGCTTCTGCCCTGGATGAGCATCCATGTTGTTGCTGCAAGTTTAACTGTTGCCTTCACTTAACGGATTGGTAAATGAATGTTTGCACTTACAGTTCTTGCTCTTACTCTCACCTAGTCATGACAAAAACTAGAACAGATGTAAACCTAAACTGATAGAGACTGGTAGAGACAGGGGTTGAATATTCATATGGCAATAAACTACTTGGCATTCCAGATAATGAAAAAGTACCTTAGAACAAGAGATCAGTGAGAGAAGCACTGGGCCAGGTTCTAAAGAGGGCTCACACGGGTACCTTCTCATACTTCCAGACTTGGTGTCTCCACCATGAGCTGGCCTTTCCACAGTGAAATCAAACAAGTACAATCCCCAGTTCAACTTCAAAACCAAGGGCCAGGAGGAAAAAAGGCCACAATAATATTTTTTTCCTAGCAGAACCCTAAGAGTCTCAAAATGCTTTTGATTTTCCTAAGGTTAGTAAACATGATACATACATCCTACAAACACGACAGTTCCATCCATTCCATTTTCGAGTCTGCACACTACATTTGTCCCGCTGCTATTTGAAGCACTGGCATTTAGCACTCTGATGGCATGGCTTCGACTGCTCAGTTGCATCATTGTGTAGGATTTTGATCCATAAGTCATATTTGTTATGCGCTGATCTTCTTCATGGATGCAACAAAACGTCATATCTGAGCCTACTGCCACCACAGTGTCCAGAGGAAACACTCCACTCCCACCAGGCTCGGTATCTTTTCCTAGCAGAGAAGGAAGAAAACAAACAAAAAAACCAAACAAGAAACCTCACGTGAACAATTTGCTATAAACATGGTGCCGATCAGCTAAAACGCGACTGAGGAGCACTCCAAGGCATACAAATAAATGTTTGCTAGGTTTCATTAACTAGTGACTGTATTATTTCTCTAATGAAAACAGTCTCAAAGGCAGCAGCCCATCACCGCCTAATGCTCTTTCTCTGACTTAGGCTTAATTCTTAAAAAGAAATAGAAGTCCGCAGGGTAGCAAGGGAACAAACATACCAGGGATCACTTCTGCTGGGCTCCAGCCACTCCAATCCTTGGGGCCAACAAACTGTGTTGCATTAATGTAACAGCGAATCTTCACATAGTGTGAAGTGCACTCCAAAGGAATATCTGATGTCCAGTTCCAAGAAAGAATGATGTCTTCATGAGTCAGTTTTGAGTAGTAAGTAACCTGCAAAGTTTTTGCACCAAGAAACCAATGAAGACAGAGTTTATGAACACCTGCTAGTAATGACATATAATCTCCCAAGTGTCAGCAGAATGGCAAATTAGGTGAAGCAAATCATAAAATCCTCATAGATTATTGGAGTGTTCTACCTAACTTGTAGTTGTGCTGTGAATTTACCTGGACAAAAGCCTAAGCTGCTAAACAGCCCACTAGCTAGGTAGTCTGTCAGCCAGAAATACCAGAGGGCAGACATTTGAGGGAGAGCAAGAAGATGTCCATGCATATAAAGAGGTATACACTGCATCCTGGGCTTCTCCCAGGCAGTGAAATGTTCCAACTTCTCCAAAATAAAACTCTTCTAATATTAGTCCCAGGCTGCACATTCTGTCTTTTCTCCATTACTAAAATTTATAGCACAGAGCTACAAATTGGCCTCTCAGAACATTACCGAAGGCAAAAATTATACATATATTTTTCATAAAGGAAGGAACGGACTTACTTGTGTGACTTCTTCCATTGCTTCTTTTCGGAGTATCTGAATCTGCCAAAGGGCATCCAGTCCGTATGGGAAGACTGATCCATTATCACTCCACTTCAGATTTAATGTGGAAGTTGGAAAGTCAGGTGTTAAACTAAGAATGTGCGGAGTGACAGGAACAAAGGCTTGAAAAAGAGGCGGGGGGGGGAAGAAAGCCATATTCAGGTCATTAGTCAGCAACACCAGCCCTACAGGTGTTTAACAGCCACATCTCTCTGCTCTGAACTGGCTAGTAGCCATACAAACATGTAACTCAACCTCTGTAATTAGAACAAGGCTCTGTGGCTACTTGAGCATGAGAGTTCTCAGGAAAGCACAGGTGCTGATGAATCATCAGGTAGCATTTTCTTTTAATACCTCAGCATGCCGATGGGCAAGTAACCGATTGCGAATATGACTCTTCACAATGCATAGTAGGGAACATGTCCCATCTTTCACAACCTCCCTTCAATACCACAGTGATAAAGGAAACATGATGGCAGTCTTTGAAGTGTGCATGAGAACACTTCTAGGGATGATGGTGGAAAAACATCCCCAGAAGAAGAAGAAGTACATTTTGGAGACCAGTAGGGAAGTGGGGACTTGCAACAAAAGGGAGAGTGGTGAGGAAGGAGAGCAGAAGCACAGCATGGAAGAAGTTCACATGAGGTTCTGAAGAAGATCATGGGGAAAGTGATTTTAAACTACAAGAAATATTAAGGGCATGAGATCACAATGGGGACAGGACAGGGAGATTAAACAGAAGCATCTCTTCTATAAATGTGTGGTGGTGAAGCAAGAGGTTGAGAAACAGGGAAGAACCTTGGTAATACAAGGGTTATGGCATTCACTGGGCCTGGTGCAAGCTAAAACATTTTAAAAATATGTGCAATACATCCAACTTCAGTCCTGACCAAGGATCAGAGAGCCTGCAAAGTGTTCAGCACAATCAAACGGCTCACTGCCTGCAATAATCTGTGATGAACCTGAGAAACTCATCGTATTGACCAAATATTTTTGAGTTGCATTTTGTTGAAGTTCTTGAGCTGCTCTTGACTGTAAACAGAACCACAGATAAGAAGTGTTACTGACATTAGAATTTGACTACACTGAAGGAGTAAGCAGGCAAACCAAAGGCAAAAACTAGAGCAAGGATGGCAGACTGTGTCACTGTCATCTTCTGTTTACAAATTCCTTCTTTGCCTGGAAGGAAGTAGGAAAAAGTCTAAATTACTTATGTATGTAGATTAGGAATTTGTTAAAAAATGCTTCCTAGTTCACAACTAGGACAAAAAAGGGCAAAGAGTGAGGGATGTAACGTTGTATTCTGTTTTCCTCTTCACATTCTGCCCGTGGTTTTTCTGCTATGAACTATGGGTAAGAAGAGTATTCTTTCTCTTGGAAGGTTAGAGAAACAACCTATGATATAAGGTAGCTTCCTATGGGCTCAGCACATCAACGTTTTACATATAGGAATGCTGCCAAAGAAACTTGCAAGCATATACACATCTGCAGAGTTGTTAAACACAGTATAAAGGCCTTAGGTACACATACGACCTGATACTTACAGATGTCTTTCTGGTGAATTACAAATTCTTTGGTGGCAAAAGCAGTTCCAAGGCTTTTGATTGTCACTGTGATGGAGCTCTCTGGCACTGGAATCTCAACCCTTCTCTCCTTAGTTTTAAAACACACTTGAGGGGTAAGGTCACTGAAAAGACAGAGAGGATTAAGTAGTTATTCCAGCTGATAGGAAGCTAAGGCAAGTTAAGTCCTAATCTTGCACACTAATAAAACACAAATTCTCTGTAATAAACAGAAAGCTCTATATCGAGTTTGTGAAGAAGTGAGCCTTGCATGGGCTTTGGTTAGTCTCAGATTAATGGCATTCCCTCATCTTTCAAGTCACTTTTTATCATACTGATGGGTTGTGCACTGGCTGCGTAACACAACCAAGTAGTTGTTGAAAGAACTTTAGCAAAGTGAAAACCCTGCTTTTTAACCAAAATTATAGAATCATTAAGGTTGGAAAAAACCTTTAAGGTCACCAAATGCAACTGTTAACCTAGCACAAGCATCATGTTCACCATTCAACCATGTCCTTAAGTGCCATATCTACATGTTCCACATGTTTTTTGAACACTTCCAGGAATGGTGACTCCACCACTTCCCTAGGCACTCTGTTCCAATGCTTTACAACCCTTTTTGTGCAAAAATTTTTCTTAATATGTACTTAAACTTGAGGCCAACAGAAGACACATTTCTGAAACCTAGTCACCATGAATCAGTATTTCAAAATAAGAAAAATTAAAAAACCCAACCCAAACCTAATAGTATTGCCCCCTCCCTTTGTGTTTCCTGACTCACTGTCCCTCCACATCTTCTCAAAGTGAGGGCATATGGGTTAAAAGGGCAGGTTTACCACCTGTGTCCACATCTTAGAACAAATCTTTTAGCTCCCTTCTGCTGCTCAGCTCACAAGGACAGAGCAGAGAGCAGGGCAGAGGATTCCTAAGATCCCAGGTGAAAATGCAGTCTGTGCCTAATGTTTGTGCAGTGCTCAGCACAATGTGATCTGGCTTTTGTCTTGAAATTTTAGATATATACAGGAAACAATAATGGATGGGTCAAGTCCTTTTACTCATTATCACTGATACGCAACTAGAAAGGCAGAAAGTTTGGAAAAATCCAGACCTTCCTCTTGGGGGAATGACGGCAGGAAGGAAAGCAGAGAGAACAATGCCAGACTTCCTGCTGAGGGACTGTTACTCACTTATGAACTGGAACAGGACCCTGGAGTTTCCATCAGCTGGAGTCAAGAGCTTGGGTTGACCTCTAAAGATTCACGCAAGGCACTGGGCTAGCAAAGACCAGCTGAGACTTGAGTGCTCAGAAAGGCTATTCCTCTTTAGTACTCAGAAATTATTAGGGGATGTTAGGGCAACTGAAAAACAAAACCTCTTTCCCGCAGGGATGTCTGCACCAAGCTCATCTCAGACTCTGCTTCAAGGATCCAGCCTGTCCTGCTTCGCTGAGGAGAAACAGCAGCAGCTGTATGATTGTTCTTGTTCAGAGGGCAGTACCTCATGAACTCTGCACTTCTGAACTTTGGCCACAGAGTCATATATATGGTGTTTTTTAAATAGAAATGATAGCTGGCAATGCAGCAGGAATAATGAGACACAGAAAATCAAGCATGTAGGTGGACTAAGTGCAGCCAAGCCCTGGGACCCCAAGGAAAAGTCTGGGCTGCCTGTAGAATTTATGGAAAAAAAAGACAGTACAAATATCTGGATTGGGGGCAGGATCAAGATGCAGAATGGATTTGAACTCATCCCTAGCACATGACAAGTATTTGGCAGACCCACAGCATGGGGAATTGAACATGTAGTTCTCATTAGTGAAAAACACACAGAAGATTTAAGTTTTTTTAACCTTTCTCAAAATTCTCAACTTGCATTTACTTCAGAAAAGCTGTTTTAATTGTGAAATAATTTGTATGTTTCCTCTAATACAATGTTCTTCAGACAGCTTAAAATTTACAAAGGCTGTAAGGCAGTCACTGAGAGATTTTTCATGTTTTTCCACATGGAATCCACGTGAATCTCAACTTGGGTCATATATTCTACTGCCTTGGCTCACAGGATTCACTGTTTCCAACTCTCATTTCCTTTTGGACTGAACCTGTTTTGAAGATATCCCTCATGAAAACTCTGAGAAAGGGATAGGCAGACACACAGAGAAGTCTGAGTAAATAAGAGCATCTTCCAGTCCTCTGAACAGTGCAAGCAGATTTTGGCAGGCAAATTGTTAGCATGGAACAATTTTGCCAGAAACCCTGCCATTGCCTGAGTTAACAGGGCCTAGGGGGAGCACCACCCAAGGAAAACTGATGGGGAGATGCTGGGAAACAACAGCATCACAATTTCCATGGGCAGTGACTGAGGAAAAACTGTACTTTCATCACAGTTTGGTATTTTCAACCAGGTATGTGGGGGGACTTACTTAGTAGTGTAGCAAAAGTCAGTTTGTCCATGTCTTCCTCTAGAAGAGATATCCCAAGTACAGAGCATTTTGTGTAAATTGTGCGTTACACATTTCAAATTCTGGGGGTGCCTTAGAGAGCCTGAAATCATATAAGAAAAAAAATTGTCAAAATAAAAATTGCAGGTCAAAAAATGAGCAACTTTAAAACAACTGCTATTTTTCACATCTATAGCCATTCTTCTTACATTTGTATTGCATGCATGTCTGGCCAGTATTTTAGAACTGTTGAATGATTTGTGTGCCTGGTTAGACAGCCACAGACTCACAGATTTCTAGAGGGACAAGAGATCTGGGTTTGTACTCATGTGTGTAACAGAGACAGCTGCCTCTTTCCACAATACCCATTCCTTGCCTTGTCTAATAAGCAGGCTTTGGGCCAATGGCAAAACCACAAGCTTTGATTTTAACCTAATGAGTTTTTTACTCTCTTCCATGTCATACATGGAGGGCAATTAATGACAGAAGGGCAGTTAACAATAATGAGTGAAATGGTTGAAGAGCGCCAACATATACAGCAAAAAGGTTTCAACGCAGACATTTACACCAAGGCATATGCAGACTATCAGTGGCACTATGGAGAATTTAACACCCAGTTTTGCACTGGTTTACAAGATGCTGCTGGATGCTGGAAAGCAGAGAACAGGACTGGCACTGCCTCCATCCCTAGGATGGTGGCCACAGAGATGATGGGTTTTGAACATGTATATAGTAGGAAAGCAATGCAATTACAAGGTACAGAAGCTACAAAGAAAAAGTAGTTAGCGAATCACCTTGCAATAAACTTACCTATCTCTTGGCTATATACTAAGCTTCTTAAGCATAAAATAGCTAGTGCTAAAAGGCAGCGGAGGCTTGAGTTCTTCCACATTTTTCTACTGTTTGTTTTAAGAATAGCAGCTTTAAGCAGGAGTAAACGTCATCTTCCAACAAGCTGGTCAGTTCTAAAATTAAACACAGAAATAAAAAAAAAAAGACCAAAGTTTTAAATTCTGGACCTGTTATGCCATAAATGCCACTTTTTGTTCCATATATTTTTCTTCTTAAGTAATGTTCCCAGGCATAGCAACTCCTTTTCCTTCATCTGGCAAACAAACCTCTTCTTTGTCCCAACAACTCCTCGATTCATGCATTTTCAGTAAGACATTTCTTCAAGAATCATAGACATATAAAACTTTACAGTTCATAGGTATTCTTCAGGACTATCTAATATCAGAACAGAACAGGCATGGCAGAATATTCCCCTAAAATAAGCCTTTTCATCTTAGATGAAATGTCATATCCACAGAAGATTGTATATCATGAATGGAAATGTCCTCTGCTTCATTTATGCACTTAAGACCAAACACACCATCTGTTTTCTTCTTTCCTCTACTCAATTTTCATATTGCTGCTATTCAAAGCTATGGGATGCCCAAGACATTGCAGAACCAGACTTGATCATCCAGGATCACTGGTTCAATACAGTGTTAACCAATAACCCCTGGAGGAAAAATAATGGGGGAAAAAAAGCGAGCCATTTCTCTATCTAAAGGTACTTGTTGCTTCAACTACTGACCTTAGAGTAAAAACTTATCTGGAATATTATGTTTAGTGTGTTCATTGAAGATTAACGGGTTTCTTGTTTTAAAAACAGAAGTTCAGCTGTTTGGCAGGACCCAGGGAACACATTGAGTTCCACCCACACATCGACCACCTTCAGATTTTGTTCTCAAAAAGGAAAAGCTGAAGGAAAACCTATCCAAAAGCTCAATCAATTCCTGGTGCATGGTTTCCCTGCTACCTGAAATCTGTGAAGACTTGAGCATCCTTCCAGAGATCATAACTCCCACGTAGCAAGAGGCCTTCTCTCAGGAACCAACAGCAGGAGCTGGGCCATTTTCATGTGAGAATATGACCAAGCCTACCCGTCCTACAGAGCAGCTTTGTTCCCATTTTGTCCAGGCTCCTATTTTGAAAGGCTCCTGACTTTGACTCAGAAATATCTTCCAAAGCCAGATGAGCATCACTGTCAGACAAACTTTGTCTAAAAGCCTCTGTAATTTTAAAAGAAACCCCTTTTCACTGAAGTCCCCTGCCCACAAGGAGTATGCTCCCTCATCCCTGCAATACAACCATGTACTTTTATTAGTTTGGTGTTTTGGGTTTTTTTAAGGAATCCTCCCTTAGGGGACAGCTGGAAATGCCTGAAATGCTGTTCTGTCCCTTACCAATCTGCACTGTGCAAGGACAAACATAGCAGCACTATGCCAAACAATCCAGAGCTGCTCACAAGAGGATTTCTCTTTTGGACTGCAATAACCAGGCTGAAGGAAAGGTCCAGGCAGCACACGAGATGAGAGAAATGCTATGGTAAAGACCATAGTTACATATGGAGGGACACCCATAAAATGTAATAATTATTTTGATTTCAGCATGTTGTCAAACCACTTGAAAACCTCACTAAACACATACTAATTTAAGCTACACTGCCCCCAGACAGTATCATTCATATATTCCTAATTTGTAATATCCATGCTGTGCAACTTGTTAAAAGCCAAATCAGGAGCAGAGGCTGACAAATCCAGGTAAAGACGAATCAAGAACCAACCAGTACATAAAATATATTAATCTCTGTGCCAAATCCCCCCACTGCATTCTGGCGTATCTCAGGGTCTTCATACTGCATTTCTCCATGTTATTAATGAAAATATGGGATGTTATCTCCAGGCTTAAACTTTGCTAACAAACTTCTAACTTCATAAAAAAACATGAAGTGAACTCCCACTCAGGCCTGGGAGTTATGTGAATAAAATGACTGATTTCTATTTGTGAAGTGTATTTAAATTTTATCTGTTTCTGAGGACTTCTTCAAAGGTTATTTCTGGTTTGCAGAAAAGTCCAACCCCAAAATTTCAAGCTCTGTATCACAATCCATTGACAGTCCCCTATCAGTTGGCAAAGTCAAGGAAAGAAAAAAAAGCCCTGATGCCACTTGAAGGAGAGAAACTGAGCTGTGATGTTAATTAAATCCCAATCCTCTCATATTAGTCCCAATCCTCTAAACACGTTACCTGTGTAGATTTGTGCAAAACCTGTTTGGTCATGCCAGATTTACAAGGTAGATTCAGCAACTACGTGTGTGTGTGTATTTTAAGAAAATCTGGTTTTCTGCACCTCTTTCAACACATAGCTTACTGAGTTGTCCTCCTACTGCAGAAGTTTTAAGAGTAACATCATGGCAGTGCATTACAAGAAATCTGAGTCACACCAAGTTCTCCTAACTCAAAGCACTGTTTTAATTTCAGTTTCAGAGTCAGGCACAGAAGTGAACCTATGTAGTCTCATGCAGGGCATGATGAGAGTCTTGCAAACCACAATCTTTCACAACAAGAATAGACTCCCTGACTCTTGTGCTCTCATGCACATTTTATAACTTGCTGAAAAGTTGGAAATTAGAAGCCTCATGTCATGTAATTAAATGCCATTAGTTGGAAGAGAAGATTCCCATTTATAGGCTTGTTTTAATTACAAAGTTACAAAATAATTGAAGTACTTTAAAAGTAAAGGAAGTTTACTTTCTTTGGATGAAAGCTGCCTTCCATCAGTTCAAGACTAACTCAAACAAGGCATGGATGTTTTTCCTTACCCTAAAAGATACGAAAAGCACGTTGTCCTCTAGACAGAGGTACTCTTAGGAGTCGGGAATATTTATTTAGGACAAGAGAGCTCAGCATTGTCAGAAGGCAAAACCTTGACCATTGTTGGCTGGAGTGCAACAAGAGCAGTTGTTACTAAATGTCTTTACACTGCAGGTATTTGTTTTTTAAAATGGTATGAAGGGGGCTAAGCCCATTGCCTCCACCAGTAAAAGCTATTGGAATTAAACCACTTTTAACAGTTGTCCGTCTTAAAAAAATACCAGCAATAGCACATCCCATAATAATCTAATTTCCTTGGGCAATATATTTGTATCACTTCACTGGCATTATCATCAGTGTTCCAAATGTGCTCTGCAACTATCTCTTGCTCCATTTTAAGCACATTACTTTGTCCTATCTCCAGCAGACAAAGAACAGTTTATCCTTTGCCTTGCAGCAACCTCTTACATAGAAGATGACTGATATCAGATCTCTAATAGCTCCTCCCTTACAAACTCCATTTTTTTCACTATTTCCCAGCCTCAGTTTTTAGATTTCTGATCATTCCTGGAATAAACATTTCTCTGTGAGCCAAAGCTGCTATAGCCACAGTTTTGAAATATCTCTGCCCTGAGGCCTGAGCATTATCAAGAACAATGAAGGAACTTTCCTAAGGCAAACCTATGTGTTTACACAGCCCATGCCATATTTGCTTTCTCCTACATTCAGACCTTGTTGACTTAATTTCAATGTGTGATCCAGCCTCGGACACTGTACAAAGCTGCCACGTAGCTGTTTATTTAGTACTTCAGACTCCAATCTCATCCTCAAATGGACTGCAAACCTCCTGACTGAGCGTGAATATATTTGCACAGCAAATTCATCTTAAAGCCTTTGCCTGAAAAGGTCTTTCACTTTTCAAATTTTAAAATATTGAAAGAACCTCCAATAAATCTATGCTAAGTAAAAAAACTGTGGGTGTATACAAGAAGTATTCACATGCAAATTCATGCCATACCAACAGCAAAGGCATGACAAGCTACAGTGTAAACTGCCCCATTTTAAGAGCAGCTACTACAAGCAGGATTCTATAGTAACTGCTGGAAGGTACAGCACATGGGAATGTCCTGACTTCTGCGCAGGGCTTTATGCCATGCAGAGGAACAACCCTTGTGCCTGTGGTCAGAAAAAAGAAATTCTGGATTTCTTTTTACACAGACAAGGTAGCAAAAGAACAGATTCAGATTCTTAACCACTGAAGCCAGCAGTTGGTGGCCTATATTTAAAAGAGTTCAATAGCCATCCTGGACTTTTAAACGACTTTTAAAGATGTTTTGATACAGTCAGTGCACCTACCAGTGATCAGATAGGTCAGAAAGGGAAAAGGGCTCCAAGACAATAATGGGAAAATACGTGTGGACAGCTTTGCTTTTAAACCTTGTCAGCTGTAAAGAAGGTTAAAGGTTCTGTGACAAACTGAGAAAATGAGGGCAGCTAAGATATTACCAGCCTCTTTAGACTTAACCTGTTAAAGGGGAAACCAGAAAATAACTGGAATCTCTCTTTTGACTGTGTTTGTTATTACGTATTTCTTGGCTTAACTGGTTCTGTGTCTTTTTTTTTAAGCATAGCTGACCAAGTGCTCAATTCTGTTTAAAAAAAAAAAAGTGCTTTCTTAGTCAGTTGTAACAGATCAGTTCTCTAACCAAAAAAGTTCTGCGAAGCTTTGTTGTGCTTTTGAGTTTTCTGGTGTCCAAACGTATTTCATTGTCAAGTGCTTGGAAACCATTTTGAAAACAAACACACAAAACAGCTAAAGAAAAAAAAAATCAATAATGTTTCCAGCCTGCTTTCTGCCTGCAGCCTGATCTGACAGCCACAAGCCTGCAGATTTGTTTTTTAGAAATGTCTGTGAATTGAAGATTAGTTGCCAGAGTTTTCGTATATATAACTGTGCTCCAGAAGCAGATACCTGAAAAGAAATGGTTAAAAAGTCACCTTATACAAAAGGTTTAGGGAAACTAAGTGGAGAAATCTAGATGAAACCAGTAAAAATATATGGAGTAAATGTAAAAGAAGTCTCATTGTCAATAAATTTTCTCCAGTTAAAATTTATATTTTGCCTCCACAGAGAAAGGTATCATAATAATAATTTACCACCGAATGGAACATTAAAAGCTCTCAAGGAAAATGATTACATAGCACACCACCAAAATATTGTAGAGAATGATAAGAGGCTGAATTTTTGGCAATACTAGACAGCCATCATCCCAAATACTGTCAGGCAGAAATGCAGGTGTTAGAGTATGTGCCTAGATCAAACCTTGCTAGAAGAAAAATAACTCTGCTCAACAGGTGGAGAAAGCTCATTTTACTTGTCTCTGCTGAAAGATACTAATTCAACCTTCAAAGTGAAAGAAAACACACTTACATCCAGGTAAAAATGCATATATCAAGTTACGCATTCTATTGTTGCCAACTGAAAGCTTCCAAAAAAAAATTCCCCTATCTGAAAAACCATGCCAGAAGTACACATTTCTGGGAAACCAAGCAAATGGCCAATACAGCTGACAGTAAAGGCAATGAACACAGAAGCAGAAGGTGAACTGGCTTTCTTTAGAACAGCTTTGCTGATCCCACAGCCTTCAGTCTTTGACTTTAAAGCTAGCTGAGCAATAATAAAAAAAAAAAAAAGAATTAATAAGATTTATTTGAGGGAGAGAGAGCTTGGCTGTTTTTCAATAGAGTACATTCTTCCACCTCCTTGAAAAAATTTCCAAAGTTGAGACAAAAATCTCTAGTAATCTAAATGCAGGCTTTCCCTCTCTGTTTTATAACATGGCACCATTCCACTTTATAAAAGATTTGCAGGACATGAATCACTGAAACGTGTTTATAAATGAAGACTGAATCCCATTTGGGAATCTGGCTTTCCCCAGTTCTAAGGAATTAATTTAAGAATCTGCTATTTCTCTTTCTGAAAGCTGATAAAATAATTCAAGTTTCCTATCTGCACCAAATGTCTTCTAATCTGCAGTGGAAGAAAAGAAAACAAAGACAGGGTGTTAATATATTATTCAGTAAATGCGCAGGAGTACACAAGGCCAAACTTCCAGTCCTATGAGACATTTATTTTGTTGGGGGTTTTTTCCTGTCAAGCTCAAGGAGAAAAATTCCCTCCTCACTGCTTCCTCTAGCTGCCAAACAGCAGGATCACCTACGAGATACTGGAAAGCCACTGCAGTTAATCTTGCAGGCATCCAGCCTGCCTCTGCAAGGTGAAGTGAGAAGTCAGGAGACGACACACAAGCTCAACACAAAGATCAACACTTCGGCATTTTCAAAGTTCCTGTTCTCAAGTACCACCTACAGAGAAAAGCATTTTAGCAAGAAATTTTACCAACAAGGGTAAAAGTGCACCCCAGATGGAGTAAGTATGTCACCTGTCTCAGGTTCTAAGGCCAACTTGCAACTGCACCTGCATTCCAGTATTTTCAGTTCTTCCTTTTTTTTTACTGATCCCAGGACTGTTAGACACTACGGAAATACAAATAAGCAAGCTGCAGACTGGGAGAGCTGCAGAGTATTCAGAGGCAGTGATCTGAATGAGAAGCACCCTTACCTGGCAAGAACATGAGAGATGACAAATTCATGAACGAGTGCCACAAACCAAGGGTGATTTTATGAAAGCATTTAGTACCTGCTGAACAGCACAACACAGACACACACACAGAAACTGAGACCCTCAGGACTTGACTTTTGAAAGAAAGGAAAATACATAGCAGAAGCAGATATCAAATACTTTAACCATAGCAAAGTATACAATTTTGAGATGGATTTGTAAAGTACAATGGAAGACTCCTTCGTGCTACTCACATAAACCAAAAAAACCCCACCAAACAAGGACAAGACAGACACCACTGGGAAGAATACCCCTACTGGGACCGATGAGCTGGAGACAAAAAAAGCACAGTGATACTGAAGAGGTGGAGCAGTCAGGCAGAGCAGTGGACTGAAAGGGCAGAACAAAGCAAAAAGACACTGAAGAACTGATGATTTATTTCTACCACAACCAAAAGGTAACTTATTAGGTGACTTTTCTTCTTTTCCAAGCAAAATATGCATTTTGCACACTTTGCCTTTTGCTCTCACTGATTTATGCCTGTTTTCAATTAAACTGTATGCTAATTTAAAAACTCTTAGTCCTACTAGAGTAATTTTTTCACACATTGTTCAGTGTACCCCACACAAGAGTAGTTCCCAAGCCAGACATTGCATTTAATGTTCCTAGCGTGAGATTTTTCAACGAACAAAGACCCTTTCAAAGGAAAGTTGGGCGTCTCACTCCTGCTTTTGGAAGTCCTTGCCATATCAATTAGTCATCAAGTACACGTTTAAATACAAGCACACCAATGACTACTAGGAGCACAGCATTGCTCTCCAGATGGTAACAAAAAAAAAACTCTTCGGAGAAACACAGTGAACCCAAATACTACCAAAAATAGACTAAATATGTTTTGGGATATTTGCAAGCCTGTTCATGATTTATTGTTGTTACATATTAGGACAATATTATTATAGATTACCCCTAGGCCTTAATAGACATCAGAAAAGGCACGCTAGAGAGGTCTGGACTGCAGTCCAGTAAAGGTTGACTTCACTCTGCAGCCATTTCCTCAGCAGGGTTTCTCCATCCAGCTGCAGAGTTTCACCAAGTGTGTAAGGACCCAGTATGCTGAGATCTCACCTCCTCCTGCTGACTGAAGTGAACCTGAGCAGTGTGTTCAAAGGTTACTGCAGGGGTGAGAGGACAGACAACACATTATCAGATAAGCTTCCTTAGGAAGTCAGTTCAAATTAACAAGCACAGATTCTTCTGCCATAAAGGTGCAGATGGAAAACACCTAATCATCTGAACAAAGAACAAAGCAAAGGGGTGAAGGTTAAGGGACACTACTGGCCAAAAGAGAATTTTTGATCTTCTAGGTTATTGTGCTGTGCAGGAGAAGGAAACAACTCAGAGTCACTTGCACATTTCTGTTTTAACCCATTCAAAAATTTTCCTGATACTTACTACAACTGGCAAATTAATATTGTTTGGAGATGAAGGATGTACTTGTATAAATCTGATTCAGCTACACACATTTCCTGATATGCTTGAATTTGATGACCTCACGATCGACACACTTCCTTGAATTCTTGTGCTTTGCAATGCAGCGTGGAACAAGCACAGTGAGCAAAGGCACACAAGCCTGATTACTAAAAAATACCTCTCATCATGACTCCAATGGCTACCCATTATGCCTTTTCAATACTTAGTACAGGTGCAAAGCATAGAAAAAAAGTGCACCCTTTTTTCTTTTCCAGTAGATAAACCAAGAATCCAATGAAAACACCTGGAGAAGGTTTCCCCCTGCTCTAGTGCTTATTGCATTT
This sequence comes from Machaerirhynchus nigripectus, assembly GCA_013397975.1. Classification (NCBI taxonomy): domain Eukaryota; kingdom Metazoa; phylum Chordata; class Aves; order Passeriformes; family Dicruridae; genus Machaerirhynchus; species Machaerirhynchus nigripectus. Next base: position 245,314 of record VZRQ01004161.1, on the reverse strand, counting down.
TACTGACACATAACTGAAAGAAAACATAATCCAATCATTCCAAAGCACATTTCAGTTCTGGAGGATACTGTTAGCCACTGTGTGGCTCTCAAAACAGCATGTCTTCAGACGAAAATGCCACTTGCCCGTATCGTCAACTGCACTTTACTCAATGTCAGGTTCAAGAGCCAGACCACAACACTCAGACTTTACAAAGACTGCAGAATGAAACTGCTGTTCCTTAGAAGAGTCATAATTCTGTCCCTGCTGGTTCTCTTCAGCTCAGCTGTCCTTATGAACTCACAAACATTAAAGAAGTTGACCTTATTAATGAAAGAGTTTATTTTCCTTAATCTGGAAATGTCCAAAAACTTATTTTGAACTATATGACCTTTAATCTTCTTTCCATCACAGGAAAAGCCTAATTAGTTTTATAAGAGAACACTGATAATTACTGAAGCAATTCCAAGTATGGGGTTTTTTTTTAAAACCGGCAATGACCCAAGGGTTGAAATCCTTCGTTGTTTACAATGAAACCTGTGGTATTCGAATTATTTTTAAGGTGCAATGTACCAAATCCAAAGAAAGTCTCTCTTCACGTGTACAAGGAGCATATAAATAGATCAAATGCGGCTTTCACATTAAATAATATATTGACAATAAAGAGCAACAGCTACGTGATATCCTTTTAGAGTGAATGTAAAGAATGAGAGTCACTTACGAGAAATAAATTGATTTTTTTTACTAATCAAGGAAATGGGCAATTCCTGAAACTATAGATCTATATTTTCTGACAAATTCCTGTTGTACTAATCTTTATTGAGACTAAAAGCTCTCATGCCCTGTTGTAGTTCCACTCTCAATATGTAGCTGACAGATCACATGAAGACATACTGCAGAACGTTATCATGTATGACCACCCTTCCACTGGGGTGGGCAAGCACTTTCCTCTCTGCTCTGCTCCCAAATGGGCCCTTAAAGCTGCCATTCCCCTTCCAATCTTGACAAAGGAGGAAGGTCTACAATACAGTAGGACATTGCCAGAACAAGTCAGTCCGTGTGTAATTATGTAGCAGTTGTATCTCCTTTGTTTATTTCCTTCACATGCTGTTTTAGTTGTACTTTTTTCCCCCTGGACTTTTTCACTTATGCATATATACATGCATATCCCTCCTTTTATGGTGGCAAAGTGTGAGAATTAAGTACTCAGAAATATAAATATTGACTTTTACAGTTGATATACTTCAGAGCTGGTGTCTTTCCTAATTAACTCTCACAGACACAGGCTGTAAGAAATCAATATTAACCACGCACTTCATGCACGTACATGGACTCATTCTCATGCCTGCTTATGATAACAGTGCTCCCTCATTCTCTTGCTGCTCACAGCTTCCACTGGAGCCAGGGACCCAAAAGACATGCAGGCACACTAATTCAGCTGTCTGAGGGCAACTACTCCTCCTTTCCTGCTCTGCTCCTCTCACAGAGGTCCCTGCAAAGGGCTTCCGGTCCACTCTTAGATCTTGTAGCTGCACAGCAACCCAGTGCCTCAATATAAACTGACTCTTTCATGCTATCCTTTCTACCCATCTAATAGGCTTTGATGCTGCCAAGAAACGTACAGCCTCACCTCAGTTTTAGTGTGCTCCTTCATGTTACCCCTCTACAAACATGCAGCACTTCCCTAAGTGTATTGCCCTAACTGAAACAAATCACTTATTGCAATTCCAAAGGCACAAGATGTAGTTGTTTTGCAATTAAATTAACACCCAGCTTTCCATTTCAAATCTTTTAGGCTGATCATTCGTTTTAGGCAGCACACTGTCTAAAAAGAAAACATAAAGGAAAGTTCAAATTTTGTTTTCAATTTCTGCTAGATGACTTCAAATATAATTCAAAAATAGACTGAAATCTCTCAATCCATAAAAAGAGATGCTAAAAATTCCTAAGTTTTTTCAGAATAATCTAAATGATAAGTATATATTTTGTTTGTTGGATGGGTTTTTCTATTTTAGACAGTTTCTTTATTTTCCTTGATATAAAGAAACCTAGCAGCCCTTTAGGTGTTTCATGGAGCATCTCAAATGGAAAATACTGCTATGCAAGTACTTTGTAGGGATGTTGTCCTGGTTTCAACAGGGATAAAATACTTAAACAAACTCTGCACCATTAAAATAATGCTGAGCAAAAGAAACAAAGCAATGAAGATACGAACATTTTAAAATAATACACATGATGGCTAGGATCCATGATATTTTTGCTGCAAAATAAAACAATGCATTTCTGCAATTTCTTTTAGGAGTTAAGAAAAGCAGAGAATCAAGTTCCTGTAAATAACCCACCAGCAAGTGCTGAGACAGCAGCATCTGCAAGAGTAATGATGCTGCACCTTGTTTAAAACTGAAAGCAGCTCATACAAGATTGAGACTGCTACTAATAGGACATAGAGTGAGTCAGTTCCACAAGTCTCTTCTGACATGATTCATGCTTAGAACAAGAAAACAAAGCAGAAATTTTCAAAGCCACATCTCACATCTTCACATCACTTTCACATGACCATCATTATAGCATCTGTAACTTGCATCTGCCTCTTCTCCCTCAAGCCTCCTTTGAAAGTGAGATTCACCTCCTGAAGTTCTCTATTTTTTTTCTTTTCTGAAGGGTGACTATAAAAAAGGGCTGAGGAGAGGAAAAAACAACCTTGGATTTTACACACACAAGTCATTCCAACCTTCCTATCTATGCTTAACAGGGTTCTTCCTTCCTGCTATTATTAGTAAATCTCACAGTTTACTTCTCTCAGTATTGAGCTGGCAGATAAAGCACAAAAGAAGAAGGATTTCTTACTTATTAGCTTTTGACACCAATAAATTCTGCGTACCTACACAGTGGAATGGAAAAACCTCTTCCTGTGGAAGGCTGTTCATCACATTTTTCATGCATTGTTGCTGATATGTTTAACTTTTTTGTTTCACAAGTCAGCAATGAAGCAGCTATTGTTTCCAAAGTGCTGAGCAAGTCCGACTGCGGGAGCGAGCGACGTGTGACAATTCTCAATGTTCTCTCTGGTGGCTGTGGATTGAGGTGCCCAGACACGGGGGAGAGAAGGCAGGGGCAAAGGGAAGCTGAAGAGCTGGAGAACTAAAATCTGGGTGTAGTTATATGAATCACATGCTCTGTTTCAGTTTTAGTTTCTATTCCAGTATTCTGTTCCATAGGAGAAATTTTGCTCTTCATGCATCTAATCAGGTCTATCCAGACACACAGCACATGATGCACAAGGCCAAGCACATCCTTACAAGTTCACCTTTCTAAATCCAGAGACTGGCAGAACCTTTTATTTTATGGTATGAAACACCAACGCATCATTTTTCTTCCTTGTCTGAAATATTCTTCTACAAAAGCCCGTGCCAATCTCACCACGAGGCAAGTCATTAGAACTCACAAAGCATTATACAAATAACACCACCTCAAACATCTTTGGATAGCTTTTCCCATTTCTGCAACTTCCCATATTCAAGAGCTATTCACAGAATCTGCACAAGGACTATAAAAGCAAAACATATTTAGATGCCAATTCATATGCCTCAGGGATATAAGTATTTGACTTTAGAGCAGTATATACAGAAAATATTTGTAAGCCACAGTAGAAGAGCTTAAAAAGATCAGATGTGTATGTAGGTATTAGGAATGCAAGTGACAAATACCTTATTTTGTCCAAGTAAGAAAATGTTTTAAACTAAAACCAAACCAAAACAATTGACTATTATTAAAGATGGCAAAAATTAATGGACGTTACTTCAAAAGAAGAGATCAAGTGGAGGCAATTTTTACCAATACTTTTAAAATTCTTAAAGTGATCAGCTCATCAAAAAGCTGGGTTTAGATTGCAGCATCTTATTCATCTTAGGTCTCAGGTCTCATGAAACAAGCAGCTAAATGCTATCAGAGATCACCTGTGTCCTCTGACAAGAGGGTATTTCACAGCCGAGGAGTGCTGCTTGTGACTAAGTCATGCAGATTTATGCAAGATAATAAGCCTCAGTAACCAGATATATACACATATTGCTCTGGAATTTGCAAACACATAAGTATATGACTAATTCTAACTTATGAATGAAGGTACGCACAAACTTACATTTGCACTGTTGGCAGGAGCCCAACTGCAGGGGCTCTTTCCTTAGTTTTCAGCGCAGGAGAGCTGAATGCTGAACTGGGCAGTCACATGAGACACCTGAAGGTGAAAGACTCATATATAAACCATTGCTAAGAATGCTACACTTAAGGATCACTCAGAAAAGATGTGGAATTACAGCTATACATTCTATGTTTGAGTGTGTGGAGAGGAAATTAACACTATTTTGCTAAAAGCCTGTTAGTGACCTAATTCTACGGCAGCTATTGTAATGCTGAGTGCTTGCTCCCATTTCTGTCTGCAGTAATCACTGCCCAAATTCCAACCCATAACTATCTACCGGTTAGCAAGCATGCATACACCAGGGCAAAAGGATAGCAGACAAGAACCTAAAGTTTTCAAGGATACATTCTTTGCATATTAACACCAGCTGCATTGCTCATTAGTTGAAATATGAGGAAAGAAATGGACAACGTTCAATTTTCAAGTATTGGTTATCACAGCTCAAGCAAATAAATATATAAAAGATACCGAAAATTAAAGTCCTAACAACTTCTTCTGTATGGATCAAGCTACCTTACAAAAGCCCTTGATCCAAGAGCACAAGAGAAAGACTAGCCATTCATTAGCAGTGGAAATGGTTTCATCCAGTACAGAGTCGATTCATACTCAGGATCAAATTATTACTTTGAGCAGTTTGGGTCTGTTATTGCAAAGGCTAAAACAATGCAACCATTTAGTTCAGAGAGGTTACTTGGTCACAGTTCTCAATTACCTACACAGAGAAAGGATTTAAACTTAAACCCACCGTATTAAGACATGAGAGGAAATGACATGTAGTAGACCTCCACTGAAAAGTGAACGTTGTGAAAAGTAAAACTAAGTATTGGCAAAGCTTTTCAAGGCAGGAGTGAACTGACTGAAATAAAAAGTAAGACTGGAGCTATTACCAAGAAATTCTAAATATGGGTTCAATGCAAGGCTTCCTATATTAAAGCCTTTAGTTCACATCACTCCAATATCAGACCAGATTAGCATAAACCATGCACAGATCTCACTTTATAAGGATTTTAATGGTGAAGGAAGACAATATACAGGAGACAAAATACAGACCTTGAGGTAAGATTTAAAATAAGGGTCACATAACATCTTGCCAGATTTACATCCGGACTGATCCTGTCATTTGAAATATGTGGCAACATTTGGTCAACAATTTCCCATCATCTTGAAGAAAGAAACAGACCAATCACATTTAATTTGGGGAACTGGGAATTGTGACAATGCTGCTTTAGCAGATGAATTATGAGTAATGTGCCTTGACACCTGTGCACTAAAGACTTCCCACAGCCATGACCTTTGGAAATGTGTGGAGCAGGGGGAAGGAGGGGAAGAGGAAGAGGAACAGGTAGACTCTAGGGAACAGATATTAATATCCTCACAACCAGGAGAAGCCCTAAAAGAGTTTGACATTTATGTTCACCTCACACACACAGTACTTCAGTTCTTGTTGCACATAACTCAAGACAACACTGAAGTCTACAATATAAATAAATTTATTTTCTCTTTTTTCTCTCATCTCCTCTCTTTTTTCTGCCTAGGATTAAACATTAGAAAGTTATCGCCTTGGTTTTAGCTCCAGAGTAGCTGTAAAAACTTCAGAGGTCAAACATCTCTTTCTGCAAGTGCTGAACTTGATCCAAAACATGAATTATTGTGAAAATTAGTTATAATTGGAATACTTATAACTTACATCCACCTTTGGGCCTTCAGAATCTGCAGAAGCTCCGCCTATAATACTGACCATTATAATTTTCTTCCGAAGTTCATTTGATTTAGGAAGCATTTTTGCCCTGCAGTAATATTAAAACCAATTATTTGAGAAAGATACTTTGAAGCTCTGTCCTCACTGATTTTATACTTAAGAGAGGCCATTAGATCACCCAGTTCAAGAAGGGCAACACCATGATCTGCCATACAAACAGAGTTACATCATATGATGAGCAGCACTGCTGTCTTGGCACAAGAGCTTCTGGGTGACTGTGCTAAGTCCTGTTTGGAAAGGAGAAGGGTTGCCAGGCAAAGGCAGATACCACCAAATAACCCCAAAAGTCTGCCTGCCCAGACCTGCCTCATGTCAAGCAGAGACAAGACTCTTCTTCCACTTGTCCAAATTTTCCTCTCTTCTGGGTTCTCCAAGGCATGTGGGATGTGCAACTCTCAAACATACAAGTAATTTGAAATGCAGCTAATAAAGGTACGTAAAATATGAATATCAGATATTCTCAGACCACCCTGATGCACTGCAGTGTGGAGGTATCCTCACCCACAGCCTAAATGCTGCAGATGGGCTTACCTTCTCACTGTTTGAGACCACCCTGAAGCTGGACTAGACAACTTTGCAGCAAGTGGCCTGGATTACCATCTGGCTCCAAAACAGCTTTTTCTGTGCTCCTATGTTCAAAGTGTTTGAAATGAAGAGCAATTTTTAAAGCTTTAGGCTGAAACGTGTGATGCCCAAGGGCACAATGTGGGGGGCATTCAAGGGCATCAAGCCAGCTGGGAGAGAGCTGGCTTGCTCTGCTCACCACCCCAGCCAAGCTTGCCATAGGCCATACCCACACCATCCAAAAAAAATGCTTAACTGTGCCTGAGTTACAGTCAACTGAGCCTGCATTTCTTCTTGGAGGGAAGTAACTGATTTATTCAGGGAGCTAGCTTAAGTGGATGGCTTAAGTGGATGGCTGAGGCCCAGAAGTAAAACATGGACCATTTCTGAGCCAGACTGACAGTGTAAACCACCCTAAACCACCCCTGTTACTTGTAATTTTATTATACCTTTAAGCAACTTGTGCAATAATGAAAAAATTATGCAAGCATAAGAAGCATTCCAACATACTTTTCAGACAGTGTTTATCACCTAAAGAAAACATTCAAATACATTGCTTTATTTAAATTTCATGATTACACACTACAAACTACCAGGCAACCTTGATATGAAACTATCAAGGTTCAGTCAATATTATAAGGCTGTTACAAGTGCAGCTGTAGGTACAAAGCAAGCACAAATGCATACCTCTATTTTTGGCATATATGTATATTCCAAAAGAAAGTACTTTTGACTAATGATCAAAATGCAGTAAGCTATACTGGCGGAGAACACTGGCATAACATTACTCATCGATACAGAACCATCCCCCTCCAAAACAAAACAAAAAAAACTCTCAAAAAAAATCGAACTAAAAAACTCCACCAAAAACTAAAAAAATACCCCATGTCATTTCCTAACCAGTGTTACTGTATCACTCAAACTGGCTGGCTGGGGAGAGAATGCTGCAACAAAAAATCAACCTCAAGAAAGCACTACTTTATCTACTTAAGGAAATTTCAGGAGACTGGGGATGGCTGAAAGGCTGTGCTTTTGGTTTTGCAGGAAACCGCCCCTGAACTGCCTTGTACAGATGAGAAAGGAGACTGCGCCTTGACAACACATGGCCCAGCTGCCTTGTACAGATGAGAAAGGAGACTGCTCCTTGACAACACATGGCCCAGTAGAAGGGGGAGGTGGTCCTAAAACCAACCTGCCAACACAGCAGTCCATCCTCTGCAGTGGGCTGTGCTGGGGTTCTGATTTTTGGCAGGGTAGAAAGGGAGGCAGAAGGAGCAGGGAATTGCCACAGTGCTGTCCTTGTTTCCATGACATGTGCTTTTATAACTTGTGCTCCCTGAGGTAAAAGGCACAATTTGGACTCAGCAGCTGACAACTCAGCAGTTCTCTGCCTGTGGGATAAGGGAAAGCTGGTTCTGTTGTAGCAACAGTTGACCTCACTCCAGTGCCAGCCCCAGACAGTGCACAGAAAGGAGGGGGACATATGCCCTTCAAAACCTTACACCCTGACCAACATTCATACCAATGGCTTAGGAGTTATTTTTAGCTTAAGCACTTTCTGCTTACAGTGAAACCTGCTACTAGGAGTGATTCCAAGAGACAGCAGCAGGGAAAGGCAGACAGCAGTGCAATGGCAAAAGCCCCTGTTGAGCTTCTGGTGCTTGCAGTTCAAGGACCTTACAGACACACAGCAGGAGGGCTCCCACAGTCTGTAAATGTAGGGACTGCAAATTTTCCAGAGGAAGGAGGGTGGCAATGAGCAGCAAAAAAATGATGATGTGTACGAAAAACAATCCCCGAATATATTTCTCAGAGACAGATAAGAACTTCCATAGATTATCTGTTTTAATTAAAATCTGTTAGTTTGTAAGTCAGTAAGGAAGGAAGGCAAAGAACACAGGGAACTTCTGTATTTTCTCATGATAGATACCCTAGTTGTCATTCAATCTCTCAAAATGCAGGTAAGAAAATAGGTCTGTTCATCTAGGAATTTATATGACCCTCATCATTGTCATGGTAATTACTCTGGAAGAAATCCATACGATTCTGGTAAATGATCCCTGAAGACATTTAAGCACATATAAAACCCAAAGTTTTGATGCTTCAACCTAAAAGAGACATGTTCCAAAATCCTACTTAGCTGCAGGTAAATATTAGAGAGGGAAAAAAAAATAAAAAGAGAGGTGATGATAAATTCTGTAGGCATCAGCATGCACAGATGCAGTGTCATCTTTGACAGGGCCATACCACTTGCCTGATACTTAAACACTCAAGATTCACAAAGCAGTTACTCCCTGCATGCATCTGAAGATAAAACGAGCACAGTACCAAAGAATCAGGTTCCAAAGAAAAAAGCTATTGGTTTTGCTTAAAGACTGAGGAGAAGGAAGCAGGAGGAATGTTCCTATTTCTGAGGCAACACAGTTACTGCAGCACTTGCTGAGGTATCAGAAACACCTCTGACCACCCCCAGAGGCTACTTAAAGTGACAGATGAGTCAGGATGAAGAGTCCTCCATCCCTTCTGTTGGCATTTCTCTCTGAAGCTTAAGTAACCACTGACTCAGTGCAGCACTCATGTCCTTGTGAGAGGGCACTCACTGGAAGTCTGGTCTCCAGGTCTTGGTCCCAAGGATTATTTTCCTCTTTTACATTAAACTGTTTATGGAACAAAATGTATCAACCAGCTTTGGAGCATAGAGCACTTCCCAAGTCTTATCTAGAAGCAATTTATTTTTTTTATTTTTAGACAAAAATTTGATGCCTAACAGTCAAAAAGTAATCATAACTGAATCTCAGGGGAAAAGAAAAACGTAATCCATTTGCAGCAGCTTTGTGATATGCTGCACTCTGCAAGATAGACTCAGTATCTACAAACATCTAGGTTGTTTAAGACTGACAGACACTTTTTTCTAGAGGATTCATTTTTCAGATTAAATTCTTGCTAACATATGGAATTTAAGTACATACAGAGTTAAAATACATCTTTTTCATATAGCACAAAATTTGCTGTCAGACACCCACTGAATTAAGTAATCGAACATTCATCCTCTAAGAGAGCTGTTTCTAATATATTTAGAGATTCTCTTCTCGCATTACCTACGGATGTTATTAAATTCAGATATTTTTTGAACCTTTTCTAAAGCCCTGAGCTGCATGACACTGAAATAGATGTGACCTTATAGCCACAGATTGTAACTCAACAAGCATTTGAAAATTAAAGCCCTATGAATACCTGCTAGAGTAACAGCAGCAGCTTTGCCACCTGTGAAAAAGTCTTCCTCTATTTCAGAAGAGCATCTCCACCCATATGGCTGTTCCCATGTATTCCTGATTTGCCTTTGGCAAGTCTGCAGGAATGCCCTTAACATAAAGGTTAAGTCTCTCCCTTTCCTCAGCACACCTGTAAAGGGATTTTGCACAATCTAACTCACAGATAATGCTTGCCACTGGTTGCTCTAGGTGACTAAAGAGGTGTGTTTGGAGAGTGCACAATGGAAACTGTTATCACTTAATAATGCTCATAAAAGTTTGAATAGGTGAAACAGTGATAAGATGAAAGGATGCAAAGACTTAGTAAACAGAAAGCAAACAAAATCAGGTGATCTACTGACTCTCTAAAAGTTATATTCGAAACCAGCTCCAACTTAGTGATTTTTTAGCTTTCCTTTTGTGAACTTCTGCAACATTTTCCAGGGTAGATCACAGCCCTGCAGTCTACTGACAGTAGACTGTCTTTTCTTAGACCTCTCAGAAGTAACCTGCAGACCCATCTCCAGATAATGGCCAGCAACTCATGCTGAGAAATACCAACCAAGTGCAGAGATGGTGCTTGCTACTCATTCTGCTCCTACACTCATGGCATTTGCTCCTGTCTTGTCCACATCCAAATCCTTCCCCTCATCCAAGATATTTTTATCTTGATCTTGATTCACATTGTGGTCAAATGCAGGAGATTTTTATGTCTATTCTCACCTTTATGTATAGAAATCAACAGAAATCAAAGCTTATCTTTATCACCAAAACCATGCAGCATAAAATGGTTGATAAGCTATAGACAAGCACAGACTTTTTGCAGATCAAGGCATTCATGCATTCTTCCTTACAGGATGTGCAAAGCTTTATATATAAAGCACGTGGGCACTGATGGATCTACACCAAAAAAGACATACTGGCTCAGTGGGCATTGCCACATGCTGATTTGAGAGGGAACATGGCATGACATGGAGTTTAATCTTTCCCACAGCTACTAAACCTGCTTAGTCTTATTAACAGTCCAGGTTCATGCTGTGGGGTTGAACTAAGGGTTTAGGAAGAATTTAAGGAATTCTTGTGTAGTAAGGAGAAAAGGCAGAACGGACTTCCAGGTGAGATGTCAAAGACAAGTCACACTGCCTTACTTAGGTTACAAGCTGAGTTTCAAATACAGCAGAAATCTACCCAATTCCCAGGTTTCCCTGAAAGAAGTTTGAAAGGGCATGGCCTTGATAATGGAATACAAATATTTGACTATTTTTGCAATGGTCATTTTAAGTGTGAAAGTCTGTCGAAAAGAATCAGAGTGACAATTCCTACACAACAGCTCACCATCGCAGTCTCCCAAATATTAGATGGTTATAATACCTATCCAGATCTTCACCTTGAATGCTTCCATACCTTGAAGTACCATAAAAGTACCTTGAATGCTTCCATAGCAAACTTCCCAGGCATTCACCACCAACGACAATTGAAAAACAAACCATGCATATAACCAGTTTCCACCGAAGTAACACACAGCATGCCAGCACAACATACTAAATTCAAATTTACACGCTGAATTTTAACATGGGAATAACGTTCTTTACAGAACTACCTCAAAGGCTTTGAGAAATCGTTTTCAAACACGGTATCTATACACATTAGAAATTCAATCAGTCAAAACGGACACAGCTGCCGCTGTGCCAGGGTCCCTGTACAGCCAGTGCGCGGCGAGGCGCCCAGCATGTCTGGATGCTCCCCGAACACAGAAGGGGCTCTAGAGTCCCTTCCTTAGGTCCAGTTTTCAAAAGGGTGCTACTTACATAAAAATCAAATCAAATCAAATCAAATCACAAAAAGAGGCATAAATAGTATTTACCCGCTGCTCAGTCCTTCAGCCAGCCAACCTGCCGGCCAGCAGAATGAGCTGTTGACAAAACACAGCCTCTATTTAAGTCGCAGGCTCCGGGCAGCGG
>VZRQ01004161.1:168977-233124 GCA_013397975.1 Machaerirhynchus nigripectus | reverse complement strand
CGCCGCCCGGCCCGGCCCGGCCCGGCCCGGCCCCGCGCCCCGGGCTGCGGGCTGACGGCGCCTTGGCCGAGTGCTGCCAGGGACACTGCAGCACCGGCGGTGTGGGGGCGTCTCCAGCGAGCTGTGGCGAATGTGCTGCGGGGAGGGTGAAGGCTCGGATCTCTTCTCCGCCTTTCAGGTTTTCTCCGTGACACTTTCCTTCTTAGAACAGTACCTTGAATGATTCCAGCGCTGCCAGACCTCCAGGGCTGGACGCGGTGGGCCTGTCCAGACCCACAGACCCAGGCGATTCTTGATTCATTTTATCTTTGTATTTGCCACTAGTTTTTGAGGTCTGGGACTTGACCTCCAACATTTCTTTGAAGCCACAACGTTCCATGTCAGCCTCAATTTTTAATTAAACTTGAAATCCCCACAATCCCACAGTCTCAAGACTCGGGTAATTAAAAAAAAAATATGCCACGAGACCCATAAAATCAGAAGAGCTGGCAAGCCTGTGGCTCCTCTTTTGTGCCCCAGTCAACCACAGGAGAATGGGGAGAAAAAGTAAGTGCTAGATTTTCCTTGCATTTTTTTGCTTATACTTTTTTAGTGTGGTTTTCCATGTTGCTGCAGATTGTTTGTCTCAGAACCCAGACGACAGGGAACTGCAAATACTTGCATGGAAGTCCTGGGCCAAACCTGTGTCCCATGATGGCTAAGTAGATGATCTCAGGTCTCCAAATCCAGGCTCTCCTGCCGTCCTGCACATTGCCTCCATGGTCTAAGTGAACACAGACTGTTCAGTCGAGAAGAAATCTGCCACTGTTCTGTCTCCTTTCCAGCATTTTTAGTTGTGCAAACAGAACTGGGACTTCAGTAGACCAGCAAGATGTATGTGAACCTTGTGGTTTGGTCATGCATCAAGATATGTGACTTCAGATCTGTTCTGGCTCAAGAACACACTGACTTCAGGCCTTGAACCCTGAGACACTTGTCTATGTGTTGGCCTGTGTCATCTCAGGAGGAAGGATTGAGTCTCCTAATACACCTACCATTCCTGGATTATTTTAAACCTTGTTTGAAGAGAAGCCGTGGGCTATGATGCCCAAGCAGAACATTGATGCACACTGAAACACGACTCCAAGGATGGACAGACTATAAGACAAGACCCCTGTTAAGAATCTTCTATTTAGTAGGTTTAAGCAGGTATCTTTCCAGCACATCAGTCATCCTTTCACAGTACCAAATCTCTCCCCACTGGAAAGGCTGCTGGACGGCTAATTCTGTGGTGAAGATTCACTGCAGGCACAAAGGGGTTTGGTATGTCAACAGCCTAAGAACATTTTCCCATTTAGTTCCCATTCTAGCCCAGAAGCCCTTCTACTCTCTTTCCATGCAAAAGCAGCCAAATCAAAATGAAACTGGGAATACCCATAGCACTATAGGGTTTGAGGAGAGGGTGGACGTTTCATTGTACACACCCATTCAAGGGAAGACTGCCTCTGTCTTTGTTTCCAGACCTCATTTACTAGAGCCTGGTGCCCTTTCTAGAGGCATCCAGTTTCATGAGGATGTGACATGCACTTGTGCCATCGATGACAGACACACAAATGCAGGTTTCCATTCACGAAAATTACACAAAAACTGTCTTTCAAAGGCATTGAAAATGTTAAATGAAATCGTACCACCTTCCTTTTCTGCAGCTCATGCTATTTCAACTTTAGTAAAGGCTCTCAGGCATCTCACTTGTCAGAAAGCCCCGTACCATGTCCATCGTACCATCAGAGGTGGCAGAAGATACGGCAAATTTTCTATGTCACAAAACCAAGCAATAGTATTTTTTACTATTTCCTCTTTTTCCTTAGCCAGGTAGCTTCCCTGTAATTCACAGATATTCCATACAGGAACTGTGGTTTTTTGATGTTTTTTTAAGCAGAAAAGTGTGATTGTGAAATTAGAAGAAGCTTCTGGGAGAAAACAGAAGGGGTAGTTCCTGAAGTTAATTTAATGTTTTGATATTGTAATAATCAGTCCATTTTCAGTGACCCAGTTGGAAGTTAAGACAGAAATTTCTAGGTCTGGTGCAATTTAGAAGTCTGTGTAGCACAGATTTCAAGATTATAAGACTACAGATGCTTGGTATCAGTTATCTCTTTTTTTATACAATGAAAAATGTTAATTTTAATATAAACATCCCTTAGATAAATGAATGGCCTAATTACCCTGCTACTTCTGATCTGCAGTAAATATTCTATACATGTGTCCAGTCTCATCATGATGTCTTCTTCATAAAATATCATAGCTGCTGCTGTATCTTATTAGGAAATTTATCTGCATAGAGTACATACATGAAGGCCATTTATTTTGTTTCCTGTCTTATCTCTGTTTTCCAGAAAACTGAAGGACAGATGCTGGAAGGCACAACTGTGTCTTTATATAGTCAGTGTAGGATTTTGTCATTTATGTCAACAGCAGCAGGGCTGTGCTTTTCAACAGTAATATTTTGGACATTCAGAGGAGAGGTTTAAGTATCTATGGAAAGTAGGCTAGCTTCAGTTTATCTTAGTATATCTCAGGGCTTAGTATTACTTAGAGAACAACAGATCTGCTGTCTAGGTCAGAAAAAAGTTCTTGAGGCATGTAATTCCAAATGAAAGTGAGAAGTCCAGCTAGGACATTTTCATTAATGAGAGTTTCCTGGAGCCATTTAGTCTTGTGTTTAAGGGTGTGTTGGTTATTTATGGCAGAGAAAAGGAACGGATGTGTTGATGTTCTGGAACTTTTCCTTTGTGCATTGTTTCCCATTTCACAGTTGTATTTGGCACCCACTTTCCTCCAGCCAATAAAGAATATTAAAGAACTTCCTTTGCTGAGAAGTTGTGTGCACATTTTACAAACCATACAGTTTAACCAGGAGTTTGAAAGGTAGTACTTCTACCATCACTTACAAAAGCCAGAAATTGTAAATATATAGGATTGCCAGCAAAGGTCTTCCAATGGTTGTTTTTATGGGCTATCTTTTCCTGTTTTCTTTAAAACAAAATTATATAATACAACCAACAAAGCAAATTTGGGTCTGACTGAATGTGTTCAGGAAGGCCAATAACAAAACTCAGACTGGCTGTGATAAACACAGGAGTAACCTCTGCTCATGCCAAGAATAACCTCGAGTACTGGGGATGGTGTATATGTTTTTGTGCACTTACAAAGCAGCAGTTCTTTCCTACAAAGTCTCAGTGGAAGCATCTCTTGTTGTCAAGCTGACACAGAGCTTTTCTTGGAAGAGGACACTGACCCCAGAGGAATAAACTCTTTGTAATTAATAATTTTCAAATACAGAGAATTTTCTTCATCATTAAAGACCTATGCCCATAAACCCAGGGACATGTTGGCAATATATTGCTAAAGGGCTTCTGAAAATTCCCTGGTCTCTCTTGTCTGCAGGAAAACCATGTAGTCTATTGCGGTTTTTTGTGTTTGCAGGGAGAAGTAATGAAGGACTTTGATCTACTGACCTGCACTAACTTTGATAGTGCAGTGAATTTAAAAAGAAATTGGAAGAAAAACAGTACTTGCCAAAACCAATTAAATTTAATGCACTCGCATTCCTTTTACTGGGAAAAAAATCTGCCTCAGATGCCTGGGAAATACAGAGTGTTGAAATACTGGATTCACTGCCAGTAATAAGACCCTTATGGTTGGAGTGAAAGTAAAACTTCTTGCATGCATTACAGAGGTGATGGGAGATGGATTACATTGCCACACATTGCCAAATGCCAAGATATTTGTGTTCTGACCAGGGTCGTTTGTGTGTAGGACAGAGGATGAGGGTACCAACTTTTGAGACTTCACTGAGTACCTTAGGTCCATCTTCCCTGGCAACTACACACAATTCTTTTGAACAGGTCTTTTGTATCTTCCTGAGTCAAGCAGCTGTGCAACGATTTTGCCTCAGACCCTTCCTTGCCTTACTCTACAGAGCCTTTGGGAAAGTTTCTGCCCATCACCTTATTTCCTAATTTTCACATCTTTATGGCTACTGTCTGCCTTCCTTTTGAGAAGACGCCATCTGAGCCCATGTTATCAGAGCATGGTTTTCGGGGATTGACGAGTAGCCTATGCTAAGGGAATTGAACTTTTGGTCTTGTCTTGTGATCTTGATGTAACCAGCACACTCATGTGTTCATGCCCATTGCGTCCCGTAATGCTCATTCTTTCCACCCTTGCTCTGGTGTGGCTTCTGATGCTCCCGTAAGAAGGCATTTCCATTTGTATTTCATTCAGCTAAGTCGTAATACCTCAGTTAAACATGTCTTCAGTGAACTGGTTCCTGAGAAGGGACTTGGTGCTGAAGTTCCCCTGCTATAACAATCTCCATGCTGTAACCAGTTAACAGCTGCAGGCCTGCTTTTCAATCTAAGCACTTGTGCCACCATGCAGCTGGTTATACTGGCAGTGTCAAGTACAGCACATGCTTAATCATCACGTTGGATGCATCATATTGCTGAGTCTAATGCAGTAGCATTAGAGGTCAGTCACTGAGACAGTGAAATAGGACACAGAATAGTTCTTGGAAAGGAATAAAGCTAAATATATATTTTTGAAGAAATACCAACAAATGGTAACAATCTTGCTGATTGTGGAAGAGTTGGTGGAATCAGTCCTAGAACTAAGCGTGATTTATGGATATGAAATTGAAGAGGCATACTTTGTACAGTAGTGGAAAGGCCTAATTACATCACAAGAGAGAGGATTTATGAGAGTCAGAAGCAATTTAGATTTGTAATAGCCAGAGAAGCATGGAAATCTGAAAATACGAGATACCAAGAACATCTCAGACATTCATATGCTTGTAATTTTACAAGGCCCTCCACTGGCTCCCTGATAGCAGCACATGCAGACATCCGGTCCTGTTCTGTGCAACTTTCAACTATGCTCCTTATTTCACAACTCTCTGTCACTGCTGTGTTGGCTCTATTTCCAATGCAGTGCCTTTTCTGTCAGTCACACTTTTCTGATCACCAGTTATCAGTTAGATATTGCCATGCTTTATCCATTTCTAAGATATCTCACCGAAAAATGCTCTCTCTACTACAAGGCTTAGTAAGTTGTTGCCTCAGATTTTCTGTGCATCAGTCCGTGGCCTGAACATGTCTGATGAATGTTGGATGAATTTGAAGTACTCTAAGCTGTTATGAACTTTAGATGCACTCCAGAGCTGATCTCCACATCAACAGGAGCCATTCAACTAGAATTCATGTAACTCAAGCTGAGCTGCCAGTTTCACTGAATCCCAAATAAGTGGCTAGAATTTTCAAAATTCTCCTTGCACAAAGCTCCCAGGCAGCAACACTCTCTACCCACACTAAACTCTATCCAGGGAAAGAAATATAACTTCTCCAGCACTATCCTCGGACTGAGCTGTTAGGCCACTCACTGCTTGGAACCAAATTTCTATGTATCAGCATAGAAGTAGCGAGACAAAAACAGCTCAGCTAGAGAGGAGGTAGAGATATGTAACAAATGCTTTTCAGGAGCACAGGGAGTTCTGTATTTACATGGTTCATAGCACTCCTGTCAGTCTTTCCATGTCATTTTTCAGATGTGGGTTTCAATACTTCTTGACACGGTGCATCAGAGCTTGGGATGTTAGAGTATTAAACAATATGCAAATAAGATGCCTCAAGGTGTGGCCTTGGAGGATATGATGGTAAAATGCAGTTATTAGAAGCAACTTTGTCCTTTCTGGGCCTGATTTAAGAAATACTGTTTTTTGGGGGGGGGTGTTTCATTTGCCTTGGTTAACCTCAGTTCTCTTGTAGGCTAATAAAAGGTCTCTATTTGTACACAAACAGAAGTGCTACCTTTACTAAAGCAGATAATTCCAGCATGTTTCGAAGTCAGGTTGAAAGAAGTTTTCATAAAAGCAGGCAGTTGTTCACTTGAGGTTAATTATTGCAGCAAATTCTGTGTCTGTTCCAGGAGTTTCCGTCAAGGTGGACCTATTTTTGTTCTTAGCCTTGTTTTTATTATAGTACAAAAATAACTCTATAAGGACATACAATTCTAACCTAGTATCGACTTAATTACATGTCTGTGTACATCACCCTCCCTTCTGGTGTAACAAGCACTTTTGTTTTCACTAGTTTGAAGACTAATGACAATTTTAATTTGCCTCTGCCTGACCTGGTAAAGCCAAAGGAGCTGCCTGCACGGGGCCTGTTTTGTTGTAGCACCAGTGCTGCAAGGCTAAGCTTCTCCAGGCAGAGAACAATTTTCTGTAAAACACTTTTCCAAACACATATGGACAGCAGTGGGGACACCAGAAATGTATGTACATGCTGAAAATTTTGTGACTGAGCATGCTTTGTCTTGTTCTCATTCTTGGCCAAGCTGGATGTCTAGGCAGCTTCATCCCCCAGTGGGGTCACATGAGATGCAGACAACAACCAACCCACTGTCACAGAACCACGTTTGTTAGCACTAAGCTAAAATGGATCCACATTCACACTTGTCTCTG
Organism: Machaerirhynchus nigripectus; assembly: GCA_013397975.1. Classification (NCBI taxonomy): domain Eukaryota; kingdom Metazoa; phylum Chordata; class Aves; order Passeriformes; family Dicruridae; genus Machaerirhynchus; species Machaerirhynchus nigripectus. The sequence continues at coordinate 226,622 of VZRQ01004161.1, read as the reverse complement.
TTCTGTCCTCCCTGCTCTGAAACACAGCTCACCTGGGAGGCTGCAAAGCACATTCTTCAGACAGATTCTGTGAGTGCATGAGGCACAGGCTGAGTTAATGCATGTATTGGCCTAGGTTAGGGTTTGGCAGGTACTTTTTCCACCACCAGAATGATCTTCAGCATCCGTCATATGTCTCTTATTCTATGATCTTGCATTGTGTTAACATAGTGCTTTGCATACATCCACACAGTAAGACAGATTGAGGAAACATATACTTTTTTATTTTCTTCTTTTCTCTTTTCTTTTCTTTTTTCTTTTTTTTCTTCTCTTTTCTTTTTTCCTCCCCTCAAGTTGTTCTTTAACTGAATAGATTCCCTGCTGTGAATTACACTGAGTACAAACATCAAGCCACTGGAAGGCTGGTAGGAGGTAGGAATAAACAGGAGTAAACAGCCAAGGGCAAAGGTTAAAGGGCTATAAGGCTGGAATTAACATCCAAGGGCAGAAGCTGAAGGAGTGCTCCTGCTGTGTGTCAAACCATAGTCCTGGGCTCTAGACTGACCTTTTTCTGGTGGAGGTGCTGAGTTCAAACTTCAGCTTTGTGCCTTAGGTGTTAGATTGGAGTGATTCAGGCATAGCCAGGGACCCAAGCACACTTGCAATAGCCAGAATAAACTGACAGTAGGAACCTGAGGAAAAAGGGAACTTGCCTTCTGTCCATTGTCTGAAGCATCACAGTGACAGTTGACGGAGGTGAGCTGTGCCCCTAATTGCAAAGATCATCTGGACTCTGCTCTTTGTGAGCCCCCATCTGAGCATGACAGCAGTGCTCACCCTCCACAAAACTGTATAACCAAATCATTTGGATACCCACTGGAACAAGGATATTAACTTGCCTGGGAGGAGTACCTGTCTTTCAGGAGAACATACATACCAGAAGCTTTTATTAAGATCCTAACTGCAGTTTTAGAGGTAGTTCATTGAAGACCTAGTAAGAGTGTTTGGTTTTGGCATGCTGGCTGTTGCATTCTCCAAGTACTGAATGCCTCTTCAGCCTGTACCTCTTCCCTGTTTAATATGTGGGGCTGCTATGAATTGCAGCCTGGAGATGAACGTGCATGAGTTATGCAGCACTTGGAATTTTGAAGTTCCTCAGACTTGGGTAGGCTGCTAGCTGTCCTTCACTTTAACGAAAAATGCAAACTTAAAAGTCAAGGTCCTGACACACTCTCTGCTGAATCTAAAATACATAATAAAACATCCACATAGACATCTAGTGAACAGGGGAAAAGGCTCACAGGAAGTCACCTGCTGAGCACAGAGCACTCGTTTTAGCCAAAAGGAAATTCCTGTTGTTTCATTTATTTTCTCAGTTTTGTTTTCCTACACAGCTCTGTAAGCTGAGGTTTTGTTGTCTTTAGACTTTTGTGTACCAACAGGTGGCAATTCCACCATGCCTTCTTTCAGACCCCTGGTCTTACATGCAGTCTTCCCTCTCATGCCTGTAATTAGCAAAACTGATGCCAAGGAAGACTCTGAAAGTTTCAACCTGTAAGATGTAGAATATACACACTGTGTGAAGTCACATTTAGATGGAGCCTCTCCTGGCTTTGGAGATGATGGCATTAGCATCAATCTTTTTTGTTACATCTTGTCCTACCTCCTCAACAGTTCTACTCAAACGTCACTCAACTGGCATTTGTGGCCCTGAAACTCTTGGGTTTAAACACCAGGGAAATTTCTTTCTCTGTAGTCACAAGGGAAAAACAACCGTCATAAATGTACGTACAGGCTTTAAAGGCTTGATTAGGAAGTGGAAGAGCTGGGGTGCAATGGGCAGGGGTGCTCCAGAGGCTGTTTCCCATGCCCGCAGGGTGCTCTGGCCGCCTCCTTAGGCTAGAGGGCACTGTCCACTCTGATTTTGAAGCATGGACATCCCTTAAAAATCAACAGAGAAGCTGTGGAGGCAGAAAGGGCTGAAGCGGGAGTGAAGATGGTAGTGCAAACGGTAGAGCCTGGGTAGGGAGGGGGAAGTGAAAACTTCTGGTCCTTGCTCCAGGGCATGCTTTTTTCCATTGTGTTCGGGTGCAGAAACCGTGCGTTTTTAAAACAAAACAGTGAGGCTTTCTCAGAAAGTTGGGAAGAAACTTGTATTTGGCCGTGACAGTCACACTATGATTCACCCTGTCCCTTATTACAGGCAGCAACCTTGACAACTCTCTTGTGCAATCCTACCACTTTCCCGGACTTCACGGGAACGCAACCCTTTGTGTTGAGCTATTTCAGAATAGCCTGACTCCTCCCACCCGCAGAAGACAAAGCCTGGACAGAAAGACTTGCTGAAATTCCCACTTCTTCGACAGTTTAACATAAGCTGTGCCATTAACATGTTTTCCTTTGGCGTGCAGGTGGTAAAAGCTTCTCCCTAGCCTCCCCACATCCAGAGCACGCAGGAGTTACAGTAGCCGTGGGTATGTGCCAACCAAAGCTCCGCAGCAGTAAGAAAAGGTGACTCTCGGGAATTAAGGGCTGGTTATTCTGTTTCCAGCTGGGAGTACGGAGCAGCACTGTCCTGCAGTGATAGCAGGGCAAGCATCTCTCCGTGCCCACAACCCCAGAGAGAGGCTCTGGTATTAAGAGATAAGCTTACATGTTCCACAGATGACAGTGGTTGCATAAATCATTGCTTTTTTTGGCAAGTGGTTGCCAGAGAGACTGCAGGCTGCTGTTATTGCATATGGATGTGAAGTCTGTTCTGGTGGTGCAACTGGCTCTGACTCCAGAAAGAGGGAGTGTACCAAAGGCTTCAGGGGGAATTTGTACCAGTTTGCCTGTGGGATGGGTTCTCAGAGCTGGTAAGAAGTACAACAATAACCCTGCTTCCAAAGGGAGCTACTCAGCACTGTCTCAGAAGGACCCAGAAACAAGCATTTCAGATTTAGAAGAAAATCTGGGGGCAGTCTTACCTTAAACACTGAAAAATGTTAGTTTTGCTATCTATTACAGCTCTGCAAATACTACTGCCTCTCTATTTCTCTCCTTGTTTTGATTAGATGGTGGGTTTTTTTCCTTCTTTTTTTTCTCCCTTCCCTTCTCCTTTGCTTTTTTGTTTAATTATTCTGAAGCTGGTTAAAAGCTGTTCTAGGACTTTCTTATGAAGGGCTGTGCACTGTGGCTCCAAGAGTCATAGAAATTTCCAGGGACCTATTCCTCATTGCATCCTGCAGCAGTCACTGACCAAATGTGATGCTACTCTTACCTTTTGAGATAAACCACAAGCTGCAGAACCAACCCACTAAATAGCCTCCCAGAGATGCCTTAAATTTTCTCGTCTAATTGCAGCGCTGTACAGAGAAATAACTTTTCACAGGAAATCTCTGTGCTGGAAACAAATGGGAAGCATGGCACTCTAAAGGTTAGAGAAGGAGGGTTATCTTTGTGTTTAGCTAGTCATTTGCAGCTTACAGCAGTTTGGAAAGATAAAGCTATGTAACTGTTAAATTTTATTAAGAGACATAAACCAGCCCCATATTTACTAGCATGTATGTTCAATATCAAATCTGGCCAGGCAGAGTGAGCACAAATCCCTTGTCTTTGATGTATTCAGGAGCATATCAGGCCTATGCAAACCTTTGCTGTCAGTTTTAGTGTGAAAAAAAACCTCTATACCATAGGATCTATACCCTCACAAAACTTCTCCTGAAAAAGATGAATGGAGCAGAGAAGATGACTGTAGTGACATTATCACTAGAAAAATTGTTACTTTACCACTATGACTCTTTCTTCCCCATAATTTTAGTCCTAAGAGCCAATTAATGATGTTTAAAGGGTGTGTTTTTAATGCTTGCTTTCGAAACAAATATAATTAACACATGATTTGTGATTTTGCAGTTTTGCTTTTGAAATTAATGCAACACTGAATAATATTTGCAAGTTTCAAAATCGATACATTTTGATTTTTCTTGAGGAAGGGTTTTATGCATGAAAAATTCTTTTTTTAGTCAAGAGGGAAACAACATTGGGCAGCTTCTGAATAATCTTGATACATTAGTAATAATTGCTGATCAATCTATATCCAAATTGCAATCAATATCCAAATTGCACATATCACTTATATTATAAAACTTAATTTCCTTTTTTTTCCTGGATGGTAAATTTTCTGTATTCTTTTGATTATTATTATAAAAGTAATCAGTTTGGTTTTACAAAACTCAGAAGGAGAGGCAACACATACTCTACCAAGGGAGTATATTCCACAACATTTTACTTTTCCAATCTATGTTTTTTGTGACCTCCAAAATCTCCTACTTAGGCCTAATAAGTTCTGGAGAATGAACCTATAACATCTAAAATAATCCAAAATTAGTTAGACAATCAAGAATCTGTGGCATTCTATGAAGAGAAGAGGACATTACACTGTTTTTATATGACTCCTTCATCCAGCAAAATCCAAGGTCCTGATGGCTTGTGAAAAGCAAAAGAAGTTATGCAGATCCAGACCTAGAGAAAACATGTAAAGCTGCCTTAGGCATCAGCAGTCTCTGCCTCCCTGATGCTCTTTGGAGTGTGATCCTCTTGACATGATTTTGATGACAGGATCTTGGAACCTCTACAAAGTACATCTTTTGACACTGATCTCTCAGGTTTGCAAAAGAGGTATATAAGACTGTGTTCTTTGTTTTTTCAGTGAAGTCACAGTACTGTCTTCGGGTGTTCCAGTATCCTTAAGACATTTACCCATTTTCCGACTACTTCAGAATAACAGAACTGAAACCAAAATTTGTGAAACCACATTTTTGGAATGTGTGAATCTATTGGTATTTTGTAAAAATCAGCAAAAATCATTTTCTCTACCCCAAACTTGTGCTAGGAGGACTTTTCTGATACATATTTTTGAAGGTCTGCATAGCCAACAAACAAATAAATGAGCCGGAAGAGAAAGTAGCATGGAGGTATGAGATGTCACTGCAGAAGCACTTGCCATGAGCAATGGGAAGTTAGATGAGAGCTCCTGTGAAAGAAAGAAGGCTGAAAGAAACAGGGATTTAGCAGTGGAAGAGAATCCAGCTGTTAGAGTCTGGTGTACTCAGGAATACAGGCTTACTGGGGTCTTTGCACGTAAACTAGGGTACATCACAACAGGTCTGACTCTGTAACTACCTTCTTCTCTGAATATGAATCATCTACAGCAGACTGCATTTTGTTAGTTGCTCAGATGAAGTGGGGGACCCGAGAGGAAATATTACCTGTAAGGCTCATACAAAACTACTAGGAATGATAGGATACACAAATCTTTGGAATATCCTAGATACAAGGTACAACTCCTGAACACCGAGCAGGTGCTCAATGTCGAGTTTTGCTTTCATCCCGAATGGTTACTGCTACAGCCCAAAGAGCGGGCAACTGAACTGAAAACTTAAGTACAGAGTGTCCAGTCTTCATCTACAAGTAAGTCTTGTATAAGCTGATTTGAAGAGTTTTGGGGGTTTTTCTCTGCTTCATTGAAATGATTTAGAAATGTCAGCATATATGACATGAGAAGTAATCTTCACAGGCAATTTCTGTATTGGAAACTAATGGAAAGCATGGGGCTGTAGTGGTTAAGGTGCAAAGGTGGAAGATTACTCACAGGACAATGGCCACAGATTTACAAATCCAGTGATTACTGAATTCTGGCATGAAATATTGTTGTGCTTTTGTCACTGAGCTTAGCCAAACAGGCATTATTATTGTGAAGACAAGGAGATTAATTTCAAAAGTGATGGGCACTCACTGCTGATATTTGTTTCTGCAGTCACAAGCCAACAGTTTTGAGTTGAGATCCCCTTCTGAAATAATGTGAAAATGCTTACATGAGAAAACCAAGCAAGAAGAAACAGAGAGGGAATAAAAGAGGGGCAAGTACACCCAAATGCATCTGTCACTGACTTCTGAATACAACCATTTTTATACTAGAACAAGGAAAATGTATTTTAAAATAATTTTTAACAGTAACTAAATGTCCAGATTCTGTTACAGAAACTGTCGAGATCTTGATGTACCTCTGGAAATTTCAGTGCAGAAAGAAGTCATTTGTAAGAATGAACTGAAGTGCTTTGGCCAGCTTTTTTTTTTTCTTTTTCCTTTTTTTTTCCAGCAATAATCCTAATTTTTATGTCTTCTGCTTGTGATCTTTTAAGAACACATTACCACTGATTCTGAGTGATGTAATTTGGTCATGATAGACTTGAGCATTCAGCTTTCAGTGATCCCATATGATTTTCATTGGAGTCAAGTAAAGAAATGCACTGGTCATTTTCATAGATGAAGGCTTAGAATAAGATCAGAAGTTTTGAATCTTTTTGTATTTAGTGACCCAGGCAGGTGCCAGCTTGAATGTCTGAAAAGCCACGTGTGGAGATATGCAAAAAAATGCCTTTTAAAGACACTTATATTATACATGAAGATTACCAGCAAGATTGTTGAGATCAAAGGTTTATTAAATGATATTTATGCTATTTATTTCCTTTAAAAAATAGAGGTCTAGAGCATATTTTGTAAAAGTCTATCAACTCACACAGAAATTACAATAACATGACCTTGAACTTCTAAGGGGGTGAAAAATCTTTTCTGAAGTCCTTGATCTGAAAATCGTGAGCTGTTCAAAGTTCATTTGTTTGAGAGATGATGTCTGCAGCAACAGAGGGAATCTCCTGAGGAAGCCTGAGTATATTCAAAAGCTTCCGAATGATTCCAGTAAAAGTCCTTGTACAGAAAGTTCCAGCTCACTTCTTGTTTACTTGGTTAGCTGCTGTAGAGGAGTCACATAGGATTTCCCTAACTAATCACATGTTCTCATATTGCAGCACCCTTGAGCCAAATGCATAGAAAACCTTGGGTAACCTTTTCTTCTTCAATATACACAGGGAGAAATGATCTGTTTTCAACATTTTTGGCCCCTGCATTACATAGACGATGGCCAAATAATGACCTATTTCAGCATATTTCCTCCTGCACTGTGAACAGTATCTGTATAATTTTCTGTCAGTCTTATCCATAACAGACTGGAATTTGTAAGTAAGAGGGTCGTACACTCACTAACATAACATGAATGTAGGTTTACAATTTTGAGTATTAGTTCGCAGGAAATTACTCTGTTCCATATGCTGTGAGCTATTTTCCTGTGCCTACTGAGAGACAAACAGAACTGAGGCTGGAAGAGGCTTTGAAAGAGTTTTTGGAAAGTCTGGCTTCCAATATCTGCTTCTTTCTTAGGCGCTTCAAAGTCACACATGGCCTCGCCCTTGAGCATTTGGCTTTCATAACTAATTCTCTGAGCACTAAGTACAAGTGCCTTCAGTCAATGTTCTCATTGCAAAAGATGCCTAAAGATAGCCAATACAAAACAAGAACAACACAGATTACTCTGGATTCCTTCTAGAATGTGTTAAGTTGAATACTTGTCATGAGAAGGGGAGATCTGAATCCCTGCTTCAAGGACTGTGCCCTGAATCCACTCACTATTTCACATAAATAGCCCTTTAAGCAGGACCAGAACCCAGGGTGCCATTAGCCTATGAGTGTGCTACAGTTACTGCATTACTGTTGTCTTTTTCCTGCTTGAGGAGACCTGAAGTCTTTCTACAAAATGACTTGGCTTTCACAGAAGTGGGAAAAAAAAACATTGATTGCCTGTGTCACACACATTGTTTAAGGAATACCTGCCTTGTACACCTAGTTTCCTACCAAATGTGTAGAACACTTCAGGTCACTAGTTCCTTTGCAGTCGACACAAAAGAGAGCTGCACTTACACTTCAAAGTACCCATGGCATTGAAAATATAATATGTATTCTGAGTAATCATAATAAATATATAGTTTCCAGTTCACTCTGTCTTGCTGACTTGTGCAGAAAAATTTATATAGGCTTTCACTGTAATATCTGTGAAAGATTTTCATTCCCCTCATAAAGAGAAGGGATACACTCATGGTTCAGACAAATAGGACAGAATGTGATAAGAATTTCTACTGGTGTTTAGGGGCACTGCATTTTTTCATTACACTCTTTATTTCTTTTCACTTTCCTCACTAACTTGTGCTCATACCACATGTAAAACAGAACCCACTTAAGTGCAATATATTCTTTTTAGAAGATTATTATGACAGATTTTTTATTTTCTTCATTTCATGCAGAGTAACTCAGAAAATATTTTATGTTAATTATGGCTTTCTCACCAGCCTTCTTCCACTGAAGGCACTGACACCATTGACACCACAGCCACATTGATAAAATATGTCTTTAAGAACAGCAACCATCCCCTCCAGGATTTCATGTTAATACTAAAGGCTTTGTTCAAATCTTTGTCATGGAAAACTCACTTTGAATCCAGTGGGCTTTGGATAAGTTCCTTGGACTCTGAGGCCAGAAAACTTTCTTCACTAATGTAGATTCATTAACTGTTTTCATCATTCATCATTAATGTAAGATTCATTAGCATCAGGACAAGTGCCTGCAGAGAAGCCGTGATATGTTCTCAGTAGGTGACAAAGATCGCACAAAGAGGAATTTTAGTGATTCATTGATGATAACAGCCTAAATAAACAGTCTGGCCATACTAGGGCTTAGGGATGTCTGGTGCAAGCTAGGCATCTAATTCCCATGAAATAAATAAAATATGTACTCCATCATCCTGTATCTTGAAATACAACCAGAAGAGAAGCTCTAAACTATATATAAAAAAAAAAAAAGTGCTGGAAAATACTCCTTCTCTTCAAAGAATCCTTTGCAGTCCAGGTCAATAGTTCAGATGCTCCTTTCCAAGGTGATCTGTGCAAGCTTTTCAGTAGTATACATCCTTCCCAAATTGGTACAGCACTGAAGAGTTAATGTCTTCAGTAGCTTTTTCATTTTTGCAAAGCATAAACTTTGCAGAAACACAGCATTTTGTTTAAAGGATGTATTTAGTTCCCCTAACCAACAGAAATTAAAGGGTTTGGAAATCATGTCAAGCTCGCTGTATAGACTGTGCACAAACTTTGTGGTTGCTTTTGTGTCCTCAGTGACTCACCCCAAGTTGTTTTCTTATTCTTAAAATACAGGTTTAGCTTCAACTTCAGTCCAGCTTTTATAGTAACATTTGATGCTCTCTGGCTTCAAATCTGGAAGGTATTTGTAAAGTAATTTATCTTCTCTTTGTGCCTCTGACTCTCGCCAGAAAGCTCTAGTGTGTCTTTTATTTCTGTTTTCAATTGTAGATAAAACTTAGCAGAAAGCTAAGTTAAAAATAAGGCTGTTGTAAAATCACTTACAGGAGGGAAATACCCTTCCGAAGATTTCCAAGCCCAGAGGTGCCACTTTCTTCAGTGGTTCCATGAAACAATACGGAATGAAGAGTTTGGCAATTAATAGTGATCAGCTGCATTTGAGTGGACCAGGACAGTTTATATGCTCCCGCTTTACATACACAGGAGAACATCCTTAAGCATGAGCATCCAAAATTTATTCATGCTCTTGAAGTTAAAAAATCCCTATTTTTCCTGATTTTGGGCATGTGGCATGGTTGCATTAGGAAAACTGCAATGTAACTTCATAGCTCATATTGCTACTGAGGTATCATTTGGCTCCAGGAATAATGTTTTAAATGCAGGAACCAGGAACATTATTATTCACTACTGTGTATTTCAGGGCAGCAGTAGGTGCATTTTCAAATACTTAGGCAAAAAGCTAGTGTCTTCAGAAAATAAGCGGGAAAGACTTTTCCTTCATAATGGCAATTAAATCTGGCTTGAAATCCACAGACTGCTTGATAATTCTAGACAGATGAGCTCCTGCAGCACATAACAAATGAGCAGGGAGCTACATCTCAATTTTTGTTATGACTTTTAATCCTGAGTGTGTGGCCAGCCGAGCAGTAGAGTGTGCATGATAAGCACAGCTCACTTTTGCCTCAGAGGCACCGTGAGCTGGACATTCCCTGCATCATTTTGGATTCGGGGAATATGTTCGAACTTCTTTTTAAGGTGAAGTAGAACCACTTAAAATGTAAGGCTCCTCTTTTGTTTATTTTGAGACCTAGATGAGTAAACTCAGGAATGATGTAAATGGTGATATGGCTTAGGATCTGGGTTCCTCACCATTTGGCGGACCATAATCGCAATGTACTCGTCTGTTACACGCCTATCTCCTAGGGCATGTGGGTATGCCTGAGAGGCAGAAATCTCTGCTGGTGGTCCATTTCATTCTCACATTCTTGCTGCCTTCCCCCCTTCACGGATTTAGAGAACATAATGACCCATGACTTCTCAGTTTGCCCCAAACTCCTTCTGCTAGGGCACATTTTTTGTGTAGCTGGTCACACGTATTAAGAACACAGTTTTAAGTTAGTGTTTCCATTTGGCTTCCTTTTGATTGACCAGACTCAAGCAGCAGCGGAAGAGCTTTACCCAGATGCTTCTTGTTCTGCGCTGTGTCATCCTAACCACACACTCCGACCACTGAAACTATGGGGCTTAAATGACTATTCATGTTCTTTATTGACCCCCTCTTATTCCTAATTAATCTTCTTACCCACATGTCCTTGAGCAGTATTTTATTTCTGAAGTTATTTCATTTATTTGTCTTTTTAGTAAATGACCAAGTGTCACTTTCGGTAAAACAAGATGCATTAAAATTGTCTGGTATATTATAAACCCTGGTCTTCTGATTTAAAAATAAAGTAACACATGTTTCTAATACATTTACCTCCTCAGACTGGTATTAGTATCAGTATTCTCACTGACATTCTGATTGTCAATGCTCTGAGGTACTTTATCTATCGGTGTTCTGGTATCTACAGTTAGCAGCTGCTAGAGAAGCTTGCCTAAAATTTTTTTATTAGAGTTGGTTTTATCTTTGTTTATCTTAAGTCCCATTTTTATTTCTACTTCCTTGAGGTGTCCAGTTATCCTTTGTATCTTATTTTCTTTCTTCTGCAAGCACTAAAATTACTAGTGACATCAGATGTGCTACTGAAGATCACCTAATTTCTGTTCCTCCAGAAAATTTCACAGTTGTGCCATAACTCCCAGGACATCTTAGGAAGACACAACAAAGTCAGTCTTTCTGTGTACTCCCACTCCTTTTTCCAGGAACCACATTTCTGTTCAGCTGTTCTCTTCTGTGTAAGGGAAAGGTATAAAAAATGTCACAAATGGGAACTTACAATGAGCAGTTGTATGACACTTATACTGTTTATTATGCTAAAGAAAAACTATTTTCTGTCCAACAAAGTCAGTTTGAATAGTCTTTAAGTTAGCTTATCCCACCATCCCACAAAATCCTTTCCATCATCTCTCCAGTTATAATTATTCACTTCTAAAATTCCCCACACTTTGTTCTTTTTTCTTGATGAGAACTTAAACTGCCTTTAAAATCTCTTTTAAACTTATCTTCCTTAAACAGCTCAGCTATCTTTAACACATCTATACTAAGAAAGTCGCTAAAAGCTCTCTCCCTCTCTCCCTCTGTCCATAACTGCATTCTTGCTATCACACTCACAGCTGATCATGTCTCCATGTGTTGTACCTCTCATAAGATACTCCCATGTTATATGCATTTTCCTCTTGCCTCATTTGGTTCACCAAATCCTGAAAACCCTGCATGGTCCTCTAGGTGCTTTTTTGCCTTATTGTGTTTATATCACCCTTAGCATGAGACCAGCTTGGGAGTTCTATACTCACTGTTACATGACTGTCTCCAGTTACATTCCCATGAGCTCTTTCAATGCTTCTTTGTCCTTACACCTAGAATTCTCCTGAATTATCTTCTTTGGTCTGTCATGGTATCTCCTGAAGCCTGTTTTTAATTGCTACATATTTCAGCCTGTCTTACAGATACCTCCAGAATGTTGCTATATATCTGTAACTTGTCTACAGATTTTTCTTACCATTTTCGTGCTACCACTCTCTGATAACTCTTCTGCTTTGCCTCTTGAGACAAAATATGCAATCTGATTAGTAGAAACCACTTTGATCAATAAACGGATATGCTTGAGAACATTTTTATTAGGAACATTTTTGTGCTATTCAGCTGTATCCTTAACTGCGACAGAAACAATTAATAAACATTAGTTCCCAGTCTTCTACATCTGCCTTTACTACTTTTGTATTGGAGCCATACAGCAGTGTTTGGTACCACACTTTGCAATATTCTTGAAGACCTATCACAATCAGGCAGAATTAATCTTGTAAGTTGTTAGAGATTTCTTTGCTGGGAGCACATTTTTATATTCCCAGTGTCGGGATGCTCCACTAGCTTGAGGTACTGACAGTTTGCTTGTTTTTTCCTTCAAATGCTATAAAAATGGAGAATATAACTTCAGAGAATTGTTACTATATCAGTGGCAATATAGAGAGGCATAATCTTATCCTCCTTTACTTTCCTCCTTCTTCTGACATTTGCTGCTAAAATAAATAGTGATGGTCCTCCCTAAGAAGCAGAAGTAGTCTTGGATGCCTTTCCCTCCATTTGGTAGTGCCCTGAGAACCTGCAAATGATATCTTGCTCTTCATGGCACTGCTCACCATGAAGTTTATTTCAATTTAACTATTGATTGTTTTGTCTGAGAAAACCAGCATGGACTTAACAAACTTTACTAACAAGACTATCACATGCATGTCATTCTTTATTTTCTGCACCTTAGTTTGGAGTACTCCTGCCCCGGGTAACAATGTTTCTTGTATGCCTGGTTAGGCATACAAGCCTAACCTCTACAGCAGAGGATATTTCTTGCAGCTTAGAATGGAACAGTAAGGCTAAGCTTCTAAGGCACATAATGAATGAAGGCTACACTTCACAGAATTTGAGTACCTCTGTCCTTGCTCCCCTTTGAAAATCACAGCCCAAACACAACACTAAATGCAGCTGTCGGAGATTTTGAGACATCTTACAGAAAATACATTTTCATGCTCTTTCTGTCAGCACTTATTATGTCAGAATAAGAGGCATATTGTCTTTTACAGCAGTTGTCATTCCAATATTCCTTTTTCATAATGAAATCAATTGAAACTCTTTAGCCAAGAGAGAGCATGCTCTCACCATGTCATGTCTAGAAAGTCTGTGGAAATTCCTGTAAAGTAAAAAATCACTATGTGGCCTGCTAAGTAAAAAGAGCATGAATGACTTTCTCTGGATATCTGTCTGTATATCTGTGTCTGCCTATGTGTATCTGCAGGGTGGTATTGCCACCATAGATCTAATTTAACTATTAAAAGGAAACCATGACTTAGAATTTCTCCTCAGTATGTTTTTTATCTCAAATTCCATTGTTTGTATTGTAGGGCATAGGCATACTTTCCTGCTGCTGAGAGGCCAGGATCACAGCTACAATGGAGTAGGAAGAGAAGCAGCGTAAGGTAAATCAGACTTGTAAAGGATTGATTCGGCAGATTATATAAGCATCTTTTAAGTCAAGTGGATATTTAGCTTCTTTGTTGAACACAGATGGATTTGAGAATAAAGCATATCTCTATTTTGAAGTGTTCTGTTGAGTCATTATCTCAAAACTAATTATGATTCAGTGCAATAGAGAAGACTTTACAAAGTCTGCTAGAGAGCACTCTGCAGCCTGAACCAAGTTACACCCCTATGCTGCACATGGAGATCTTCTCTATGTGTTTGTCACCCATGTGTCAATTGCAGAAGATATTCAGGTGTTTCCTTGGCTCTGCTTCTTAACTCCCCAGCTGTGAAGAGTTCTGCAAGCCTCCTACAGGTAAAAGCAGAAAGAGATGAGATAAATGGGCTGGCATTGGCAAGAGGGGCAGGAGAAGGAACAGCAGCTGTCTCAAAAAGCCTTTACCTCAGAGGCCAACATCCTGAAGTATCCAGGGAATATGCTCTGCTCACATTCTGTGCTTTAAAAGCTTTCAAATTTTAAAGAAGAGAAACAAGGGAAACTGAGGAAAATTTAGAAATGGATAAGTACTTGGGATGTTTCCTGTGCCATTTTAATAGGTGCATTTCTAATGGATTCTTACTGTAAATTATTATACAGTAATACAACCACAGGATATACTTGATTGCAAATCTGTCCTCTGTACTTTAAGAATCTTTCCTATAGGGCAACAGATGAGTAGAGAAAAAGAACAAGACACTGGCATGGAAATTTGGTCTGGGCACAGCTTTACATAACTCCACAGCTGTAAATCTTTGAGAACATCACTGATGGTGACTATTACTACAACATTCAGCATTTTGAATGAGTAACTTCTTCCTCACCTAGATAAAAGTAACAGGGTTTGGTTGAACACCCAGCATCTTTTGCATGTGGCAAACCACAACATGGAGGTCCAGTACCTAACAGAGACCCAGGAGTACTGGAGCTTAGACCTGCCTGAGAGGAAACAATAAGAGTATGTGTGTTGACAGCACTGGTCACAGCCTCACTCTCCCTCACACTGGCACCATTTAGTGGGATCTGTTTCCTATCACATGGTGGGAGAGTCTGTATGTGTATACCTCCAGTTTCTGTGAATCAGCATATCAGCTGGATCCATTTGTGCCCAGATAAGCTGTTATCATGAAAAAAAAAGTCTCCATTAATAACTTAGTAGCCTGTTAATTAAAACACTCAGCCTGTGACCTGGGATCTCCTCTGGTTCAAATTTGAGAGCAGATCTTTCCTATGTCATATGGGGCAATTATGTTCCATTTCTCCTGTAGAAGTTATCTCTCTCCATACAAACTTTTGAAATAGTCTCTGGGCAAGAAAAAGAGAACTGCTTTTTTGTCTTGATGCTGAGGACACAATTCTGGAGTGCTATGTTTCCTATCACCCCTCCCAGCAGGTACTTCAGCAGTTTATGAGAAGTAGAAAAACTTAAGCAACATCTACGTCAGAGGGCAGTGCCTTGAGACCTCAGCTGAGGGACTGCAGGACCCAATTTAAAAACTTTTTTCTTTAAATGCTTTGGAGTAAGGATGTAGAAACAATTCTTCCATTTACAGGGACTTCTTGCTATCTGATTTTTCAGTGAATATCGATAGAGAGGCCTAATGCCTGATGGTGGAAATCTCAGAAATGCTAAAGGCAGGAAGTCAAACACAGTGATTTTAAGGAGATAAACTATTACATAGCAACTGATTCTAGAAGCTCCTAGTGGTAATATGGTACTGAAATATGGGCCCCAAAACATAGGAAATTTATTGTTCTCATAACTTTATGTTCTGTAACTTTAGAGGCTGTGCTGAAACTTTTTTCTTTCCCCTCCTCAGTGAGATTCTGCATTGTCACAATCAGATAATCATTCCTATTTAGACTGAAAACTTACCTGGCGGAGTTCCTTATCAAAGCCTCAGTGTGCTCCCAAATGCAATAAAATGATCAACAATGCCTAGTGTGGTAGTCCTCGGCAGGCAGTCTTGAGATACTGGATGCTGAAAGTTGATGGAATTGCAGCTTGTGTGTGACTGTACTGAAATTGTTTTGTCATGTACAATAGGGAACTAAGTAAGACATATGTAGTGCTTAAGCTGTAAATAGTCTTCTTACAGATATCTTGGTCCAAAAGATTGAAGATGAGATTTTTGAGTGGAACTGTTCTTGTTCCATTCCAAGAAAGCTCATCTGCTTTTTCAAGCCAACAATGTGATGTTACTTTCCCCTTCAATTCTTGCCCCATTTAGTGCAGAAATTCTATGACAGCTAATGATGAAGAATTACAGTATAGCTAACTGTAATATAGCTTTTGGAACCATGTAAAAGTAATCGTTAGGAAACTGTGAGCCTTCTTTTCCTCCAAAACCTATTATGCTAAATAGTATATACTGAAGTACTTTTGAAAGTCATCACTTCAGAATGGGATTATTTTATTAAAACAAACTCAGGAAACGGGTTTGTTCACTGTCTAGGTTATATAAATAAGGATAAAGCCTTCATTTTCCTTAGGACTTTTCACAAGCACTAAATAGGTAAAATAAAAATTATTAAGCCTATCTATGCAAATCTTTATCAAGTCAAGCATGCTATTGTTAACTACATTTAGCACTTAAAAAGGTAAACAGGTAGATGTGGTTACAGTTCTCATCTTGCCTTACAACTGCTGTCTAGATTTATGTTTACTGTGGGTATGCTCTAAATGCCTGTATTCAGATCAACAATGTTTACATGATTTTAGTAACCCTGTTAAGAGCTTCTAGTCATCAAAAACATACTTGTGATTTCTTGTGCCTTAGAAATACCCTGAATTAAGTGAATCTACCTTTCCAAGCACCTTAGTATTCAAGTACCAAAAATATGTGTAGACATTTACAGCTTTTAGTCTTCTTTACTGCATTGCCCATAAAGAAACCTTGTAAGGGAGACCGCTTTTTAAAGGCACAAAAGATAATGTAAACCCAAAATGTCATTTGAGAAGTTTAATTGCTTCAGAATAGTGCGATTACGTGAACTGAACATAAGAAGAGCTACAGCTAATGTTTGTATGATGCTTGACTCAAAAAAAATATTTACAGAAAGGGATAGGGCAGGTTGCTGAATTTGATGAGTCTGGAATTAAGGACAGTAAACAGGATAAGCATTCACTCTGAAAGTCCATGCTTTATAGAGAATATCTCTGAAATAACTAAAAGGAAAAGAGAAAGAGCAAAACAAGGGAGCTCTGCCAATCTCCTTTGTAGAAGTAAACAGGATTAGGTATAATGAGATTATCAACTAATTCTGTGTGGTAACACCCACATAAATCAACAGACAAAGGGGAGGGAGATGGACTCTGCAGTAACTGTTAATAGCAGCAATGTACTAGCTATAAGAATAAGGCTCCCCCCTCCCTTGCCCCCTCCTCCCAATTGGAATACTATTCTAGTTGTAAGACTATAATTAAAAGTGTAACCAAGCATTGTGTCTGATACCAAGAGTTTTTCCGCCCAACAGTCAGTGTGTTCAAGCAAGACAACAGGACAAAAAATGTTCCCATGCTGACCTTTTCCACAAGGCACTGTTCATTGTCTCCTTAATTCTCTGGAAGCGTATCATTAAAGATATACAAGCCACCAAAACCGGGGTAAATGTGGTTTCTGTCTGTTGCCACAGATACAGCTCCATAATTAGGAGACTATAACCCATTCTGGTAGAATATTCTCTGTATTAGCGATATTCTACCTGTATCAGAATCAAGCTTGTGGTAACCTCTGGAAGAATATATAATCCCACTTGTTACCTAAGTCTTATCTGATCTCTCTTTTTCCTTTTCCTGTGCTGTCACTGGTGGACTCAGAGTTCATCATATTTCCTGTGCTATTTAGAGAGCTTCTTGGGCTGGTGCATTATTTTAAGCCTGCCTCTGTATGCTTTAAAATACCAACAGGAAGCATTTACCCTACACAAATCATAGTTACTCTACAATGCTCGGTTCATACACAGAAACCAGATTTGGCACATTATATGGTATATAAATATGTAAACAGGATAAGGTATGAAAAGAGAGGATTCTGGACCACACAACATTTTCATTTTCTGCCCACTCTTCAAATATACTTTCCATATTAGGGAACCCTACCACAACTGCTTGGGAAAGTCTCTGAGTACAACTTGGGAAGTGCATGTGAATCATGCTGAAAACACTGTGTTGTAGCAGAGGATGTAGTTGTGACTGAGGAGAATGAGAACTGTAACTTCTGAGAGCAACTGGTGGTGAAAGCAGAAGTGTGCTGTGCCAGGATCTTTGGGGTGCACCACTCGCAGATTTATTTCACTCAGATAATCGGTGATCTTCCACTATGTTTGTTTTGCTTCTGCTCAGTAAGAAAACTACTACATCCTCATACCAGAGCCCCCAAAATGATTTATCCCTAGGTCATTTTCACATGATCTCTTTTATCCTGTTCAGTCTAAGCAAACTGAGTGTCAATTTACATGAAAGTTTTATGAAAGCTATTTTTTCCTATCAAGTAGGGAAAATTATGGCTTATTGTTTATCTGATGAATTTGCATGGGAAAGGCTATGGAAAGGATCTAAGGTTCCTTGCAAAAGACAGCAGGTCTCCTTACTGCCATGTGTCCTGGATCACAGGCTGCCACTTTTGAGAAAGAGGAGTTACCTGCATGCACAGGATTTCTTTCAAGCGTGACTGTAGAAGGATGTAGGCCAGGTGTTTAACAAACACACGTGGTATGAACATACCACATATGAAAGAAAATTTACTTAGCCCTTTTTCATTGTTGTAGTGAAATTAGCCTTCTCCTCCTGGTCAGCTAAACCCAAACCAGGTTGTTGGCAGCTGGGTCCCAAAGATGAAAAGATGCCAAGGGAAGCTGATTGCTGAGTGTGAAAACAAGCATCAGGAACAATGATAAAATTTTTCTCAGCTATTCCTCTTGCGTATGAGGCATGTGGCTCTACAAACCCAAAATCCTCCTGCAAATATTAGTGCTGCCATGTGTCAGTTCCTCAACAGCTTGCAAGGACAGTGACATCCAAAGATAAGCTGGAAGTGATCTCTTCCCTACTAATATGTGCAAGGGCACCTTTCTTCCCTTGAGCCTTGACAACCACAAATCCACAGATGATCTCCATGCTACCATATATACAATATCAGAATGGCTAAGGTTGGAAGTGACCTCTAGAGGTCATCTGGTCCAACTTCCCCTGCTCAAGCAGGTCACCAGTTGCTTATGACCGTGTAGAGTTACATGGACCATGTAGACTATCAGTCTCCAAGGCTAGAAACTCCACTCCCTCTCTAGGGAACCTGTTCCTGTGCTCAGTGGACCTTACAGTAAAAAAGGAAAGCATTTCCTGATGTCCAGAAGGAACCTTCTTTGTTTCAGTTTGTGCTGATTTCCTCTCATCCTGTTATGGGGCACCTCTGGGAAGATCTTGGCTCCGTCTTGTTTACAGATTCCCTACAGGTTTTATACACATTGATGCGATCCCTCCATGAGCCTTCCCTTCTCCATGCTGAACACTCCCTATCAGCCTGTCCTAATAGGGGCAATGATCTTATACATTAATCCCCTTAATGGTGCTTCTCTGGACTCTCCAGTAGTTCTGCACAAGGCTCTTTATTTCCAGCAATAGCAAAGAGCACCCTATGGGGTCATTGAAATTTTGTTTTCCACCACAAACTTGCTGAAAGAGGTAGGGTTTGTAGAATTCTTAGTTAATTTCTGTAGTGGAAGGGAGAGTTAAAGTGTCTTCCAGTTCCTGATGCAGTGGTCTACTCCCCAGCACTGCAGACAGTAGTGCTCTCCACATGCAGCACCTTCCTCTCATTAAGCCATGCTATCTGTGAGCAATGACTACATTGTCCTCCAGGTATTTTTCAAAACCTCCCAGAATAATCTTCTCCACAACCTTACCAGGAACTGAAGTGAGATTGACAGACCTGTAGTTTCCATGGTCATCCTTCTTGCCCTTTCAAAAGCTGATTCTCTTGCCTTCCATTCTGTTTAGGTTGAATCCATTCCTGCCTCCTAGCAACCACTTGCCATTACAACTCCAGCCAAGACAGCCTCTAAACATCCGCTGTGTAAGTACCTTATGCAAGTGGAGTTAATGAACTGTTCGTAAGTACTGTTCTCTCTAGCTAGCACAGCCTCAGATCTGCACCACATATGCCTCTGTCAGCACTCTCAGGATTGAGATCTTGAGATGATCAGCAAACACAGCAACTGATAATATGTGCTTGAGTAACTAGGGAAAACACGCTCTGCCAAATCCAGACGGACTTGCTGAGGACCCTATGAATGCCATACAGGACTGCTGAGGTGCTAACAGAAATATGTTCATCCATTTAAGCAGAGCACCTGCATTTGGTACTTATTTATTCTAGGATCCTTCTATCATCAGGGGAGAGAGATACCTATGGAGAGCAATTTAAATCCGAATCTGAGTTGGTCTTTGGGGCTGTCCCTTTCTCCACTAATTCCACAGTGAGTTAAAACAGCTGGACTTCTGACTTGGACATCTCAGCAACTGAAGCTAGGCAGGATGAATTTGGGTGTATCTCAGGAATCCCTGTTTTTCACCCATATCATTATCTTCGTGTATGGATAAGCAAAGGATGTATAACCAGGTTGGTGTCATCTGACATTTCCTCTGCATAATTTGAGGACCTGAACTGCCCTAAGCACCTCTAAGTTGCACCTCATAGAACCACAGAATAGTTTGGTTTGGAAAGGACCTTAAAGGTCATATAGTTCCAAGCCCTCTGCCATGGGCAGCCATTATGTCATGTAAAACTGTGATCAGTGTAGACGCTACTGAAATGTGAACATTTACATTACACAGTGTATTTAGCCCTTCCTGGGGGGTGCCCCCTAACATTCTAGCCAGCTGTGTTTGCAGGAGGCAGGTATCTACTGTGCTTGTTTTACTGATGAAGTAAATTCATTCACCTTGTAACAACTGTCTGCCAAATCAGTTCTTCACACTTCTTCTAGTAACAGAAACTTTAGCAGAAGTATTGGTTTAAGAGATTCCTGTCTCTTGTCACATGGCATAGTCCAGAGCTCTTTTGATTGTGTAAACACTACTGTCTGTACAATCATATTATAATGTAGATCAGTGAACAACTAATTTTAAAAAGAACCCTTCAAAACCTGAAGATCTCTTACACTGAAGATTGTATTTAAGAAAGTACATGCCACTGCAATAAATAATAAGGTTTTTGTGTGGAAAAAATCTGTTATAACTTTCAGTTGGATTCAGATCAGGTTTTCTCATTGGCTTTGGCAAGTGAACATTCAGGTCACACAGAGAGCACTGTAAGTAACATATAATACAGTAAATTGAATGTGGAATACTCCAGAGAGCTCAGACAGAAAGGGTGGGATTCATCTCGCTTCATGTTACACCTCTGCAACATGGATGTCTGATGATGGAGAGAAACACCTTTTTAAAATGGTGATTTGTTTCACATGATAAGATGAATTGTGCTCTGCTAAGTGCCTGTTTCTCACCACAGATTGTAAGGAAGTGTGGAGTCACTAGCTCAGTTGTGGACATCTTGTAGACAGCTATGAATTCCTCCCTGCTTTTCCTGGCAGAGACACATTGTGTGCATGTGCATAGGCACACACATACACATGCCTACATAAACACACACACAATTAATTCCACGATAACATACTTGTATGTATGTGTTAGTTCCCGTGTATAAGCCCTTTCCCCTCTGGTTTGCTGCCAAAGCTTTCTCTTTATAAAGTGACCATGATATGTGCTACAGATTATGTGGGTTTTTCAAAGCTGAGAAGAAAGGCAACAAATGAGGCTTCCTGCTTTTGCCCACGTCCTCCAACTTCACACCTGCTCGCAAATAGCAGGAGGTTCAACTGCTACCAACAGCTCTCACCTTTCACTCAGTTCCTGGGATGGCCTGAGCACAAAATCAAAGCAGCAACAAGTGTTTGAATTAGCATAAAAGGCAGACAGTCCTTGGATGTCCATGCTGCAATAGTGAATTTAAGCACATCTGCTTGTGAGCCCTATTAAATGATGTAAGGATGTACAAACTCCAACTGTCCAGTGTTCTCCCTTTAACTGAGAGGAAATTTTAAGTTAAAGAAGTTAGCTAATAACCATGTGGTAACTCAGAGGTTGTTTGCAGTGGATGCTGTGTTTGCTGTGCACAAATCTGTGTCTCCTTGCACAAACATTCATATCTCCTTCACTATGCTCTAGTAGTTAGTAGTGAACTAGCTACCCTTTCCTACGCCTTGGGAGTTAATCCATCCATTTCAGTCACATCTAAACAGGTGAAGGTTCTAGGACTTAACCACCCTTGATACCTGGAGGAATCTTTTCAATCTGCATTATTCAGGCTGAACTTTACTCCGCTCTCAGCCTGGAGGCACTGTGTTAGACTTTCAAGAGCCAATGGCATGAGAAAAAATTCCCATACAGTTTCATAAGCAGAAGTGAAGACTATTGTCAGGTTCTCCAGCATACAGAGATTTCTGGGCCCACCTAGACATTTTCTACATGGATTCAGAAATACAAAGGATAAAATAAAATTTTGACCTCCTTCCTGCTTCTTTTCTGTCTGTTTGGCCTAAACCCAAGCTCTGCAGTACACAATATACTGCTTGTCAGAGTGCTTTCCTGCCAGAGTAATTTGCAAACTCAAATTATGCATCACAACACCACTGAAAGGTGGAAAGGAAATTAAAAAGATGGCAACAAACCATCACTTGTTGGAGGAATCTCATGTAGCTCAGAGCTTACCTTTGGGTCTAGGGTTTTAAGTAATGGGTCAAAGCAGGACTGAGGCAGAGGATGGGATTTCCATACCCCATCAGTGTGAATGGGAATGGAGGCTACTCAGTACTTATGCAATCTTCATGTCACCCCTCAGTCTCAAAAAGCCAAACTCTTAAAGTATTTAAAACAGCAGAATAGTGACTCATTGAGTCTCAAAAGCACCTGTGTCTCCATCTCCCATCTAAAATGCCACAGGTTCAACCTGACTCTTTAGATACTTACATACTTTTTTAACATGGCCTTAAATCAGGCACATGAAATAGACAGCTCAGAGGCTGTGATTCTCCATGTCCTGAACAAACACCCTGCCTCCAGAATTGGTTCTTATCCCTTCTACAGTATCTTATTCTCTCCCTGCAATGTCGGCAGACACTGTGGCACGATTTGGGCAATTTCTAGTGGTCGTCTTCTTTGCCAGTTCAGTGTTTGTAATTTTTATTTCTTCCTGGTTTTGAAGTGGCTTATCTGGCACAATGTTATTACAATGTTATTATTTGCTGGCCCAATGAAAGTATGATTAAAGAAAAGAATATAAACAGGCTTTTGAAAAAGATGTAATTTAGATTCTTGCTGATAAATTTAATTCCTCTGTAGACTACCACTAAGTTTAGAATTAGAGGTGGGCCTCAGTCAGTTTTAACATCTGGACCCACAGCCACAGGAGGAATTCATAATAGTTCCTGTCTTTGCAAAAGAATAAATTATTCACTTATTTAACCCTTAACTTCCCAGAAGTTGGTACTTTCAGATGCCAGGGTGAACTGTGAAGTGTCAAGCAAGAATCTGGAGCTCTGCTGCTCTGCAGTTATTATTTACTGACTTTACCTCCTGGGCGGACCCTGGGTGATGATGTTTTCCAAAGTTACAGAGTACATCAGAGGGACAGTCAGAAATTGCCCACTGGTAAAAATGAAGTGTAAAATATCTTTTCTTCTACTACCACTACCTCACCTGAAACTCAGCTCTCTCTTTCAGTGAATGTTTGAAGCAGAAGGAAGAACTTCAAGCTCACTAAACACAGTCTTCTGGGAACTATCAGATTTATTCATCATGAATTATTCTCAGCTGCCCTTCCTGGGAGAAGCAGGATGAAAGGACCTATAAGCTTTTTGTAATTGATTTGTGATGGGTCAGGTTCACAGAGCATAAAATAAAATAAAGAGCCTTCTATTAGGCTGCAGTAACCCAGTCAGTAGTGCAAGGAAAAGCAAACAAAGAGCTTCCCTTAGCTCAAACACTGTGGTATTCTCAGCCAGTGAACACTGACTTGACTTGCTATTATGCACATATAGCCAAGCTCAGGCCTTCCCCACATTTGCCCTTTCAATAGCCACATCCTGGCTAGCCCGCAATGAACAAACCCAGGACGACCACCCAGCCTGGGAGTGTGAGAAGGGCAGATGCAGGAGGGAGAACAGCAGCTGTGGGCAGCATGGAGAAGCACCCACTTCAAATGGCATAAAGTGCTGGATAAAAGATGCAGACATGGAGAGAGCTGGAATCCTCCAGGTCGAGGGCATTCTCTCCCCACCAGCTTGGCTGGGAGCCACATTCCTACATTCCTGGCTCTGCCACAGAACAAGAGAGTGTTGTAGAGGCAAAGGCCAAATGCTTTGTTGTGGGTAATGTATGTCAGGACAGCTTAAACAGAAAGCCAAAGTTTTACAGTTCTTCTGCTGGCCATATCCTGGGACCTGAACTTCACAAATGATTACCAGGTTAAGTTATTCTGTAGCCTCTTTTGACACAGCTCACTGAATTTAAAACTGTTTCTCTTACACTGGAAAGAATTTGCTTGGATTAAAATACATCCTTCCTTCCTGAAATGTTTATGACTTGATTTAAAAATGCCACAACACTGGTGCATCAGTGATTTTCTGCTGAGATTACTAAGGAGATTTTTACCTTGCAAGGAGGACTCTGAGATTCACCCTTACTTCACACAAAATATGACAAAAGACTCACCTTTTATCAGCAGTTTATATGCCACTAAAGCCTGTTTCTTTCATATGCTGAAACAGCAGAACAGATAAGAAGTAGGAACAGACACAGTGTTCTGGTATTTACTATATTTTAGCCAACCATACCTTAGGTGAATTACTCATCCACCTGTTTTCCAAGGGGTGAGAGATATGGGAGTTTGATATTTGGGCATGGTGTTTTTGTGCATTGATGTGATGGCTAAGACACACAGGCAAGGGAAGAACTGGGAGGCTGGGTGTGTTCTTCACTATTTTCTCTTATAAACTCCTTTCCTTCTTCCTTTATAAGGCCTAGGGAATACAAAGCTTTCCAGTATCCCCAGTACCATATAGGATCTTCCCTGGCTGGGTGTGTAGGGGAAGAGGAGAGATACATCAGACTGTCAAAATGAAACTTTATGATTACAACACAGAGACCCTGGAACTCAGGATATTTTATAATTTAAACTTTTACTACACTTTTTTTTTTTGGTATAGTGTCCTTAGTGGTTGCAGTCCAGGGGACAGCTATGTTGTCTTTACACCAGTAATCTAAGCAGATCCAGGAAACTTGTGTGATTCTTGATCAACTGCCTTCACTGTTCAACTGTTCAAGCAGTTGGGCAGTGGGGTATGGCTTCAGCTGAAGCCAGGTAGGGGTCTCCCAGACAATTCCCAGGTATGCTTCCAGGAATCAGTCGCAGCTAGTGGTCTGGATACAGCCAACATGGGTTGTTGGAGGGCAAAACTGCTTAACTGCATAGACACACCTATTCTGCACCCATTAAACTTGGTGCCAAAAATGCTTTTTGTTTCCTAATATAGGAAATTGCTAGTATACATTTAGCCTGAAAAAACTGGCCTTGTCATGTTAAGACACTGACAGAAATGGAATATTAAAAGGTTTAGCTTTCAGATGCTTTTCTTCCTTCCCCCCACTCCTTCTGCTCTCTCTCTTCCTGCAAAATCTGTTTATGCAGTCATGCAGTGGTTGGAAATATGTTAAAATCTGTGTGTTATTTGGGTCCCGATGAGAACACGGAGGTAGGTTTAGGTCCAGGGGGCTGGGGTGGGAGACAGTGAGAACTGTTGATCATGGAAATTCTGAGAGAGCAGGAGTGACAAACAGCAATAATCAGAACGGACGCTTTTGTGTGTGAGCAGTACAACTGCAGTTTCTTTTTAGAAAAATATCCACCACAGTCTCATTTACCATGAGCCAGGGAATTGCACATCTCTTTAATAATTCTTTTTTTTTTTTCTCCTGAAGTGGACAACACAGGACAACTCCAAACTTTTTTTTTCCCAACCAGTTTCCCTTCACTTTTTCAGTCTGAGGTGACTGGATCAAAACTTTTGTAGAAAGTTTGTTTTCTGAAACAAGATCTGAACCAAAGGCCATTCAGAATAATTTTCTTCATGGAAACTGTTCTATTTCTGTTAAATTTGATAACAGCTTGTTTTTACAAAATAAGACATTGATGCCAAATTGAAGCTGGCAATATCATTTAAAGATGTGTCACTCTGGATATAAACAGGAAATGTTTAGAGTGCTGAACCAATGATTAATGAATGTTTCCACATCTATATAGCAGCCAATTTTCCCTTTCCTTGGAGATTACTCCATTACATAAGCTACAGAAGGGCCAGAACTTTGGTCCCATGTACTGAAGTATACAAAAAATCCTTCTGTACAAATGCTGGCATGGTTTTCTCCCTTTGAAATCAATTACAGGCGTCTTCACTGACTCCAGTGGGAGTGAGAAGCAAGGCAATGTCTGAAAGGTTCTTTGCTCACACCTCTTTTTCAGGGCCAAAGCAGTTTTCTTCTGCAGGAATTCTCAGCCTTCCCTCAGTTCATTCATAGACACCACTCCTTAATAGTCTGATTACAGTTTAGTGAGAAACCCCTCACTTTCCTCTCTAATGTTAAACACCCTAATATTTTTTACTGACTGCAGGGAAAAGAGTGAATTTGACTGAGTAGTTCTGAACCCTATTGTATGGATCTAGGCAGACACCCACAGTAATCTTTTTAGGCTGCCCAAAGTCTAAATACACATTAGAAGGGAGCCTAACAACAGAGCCCTCTAGTTGCCTGATCTAATTGTCTGACCAAAGAGCACCAATTTAGGATAACAATAGGAAAGGGCAGAACTTGTTAACTAGTACATGCTGTCCCCAGACCAACAAACCAGTGAAAAGAGAAAAATAAAGGAGTATGTATTTTTGTCATCTTCTCTATTCTTTTTGTAAGGACATAGAAACCTCGGGCACCCAAGGGAGCCCAAGACCTTCAGGACAGCTGCTTAACTTGGCACTTGAAGTTGCAAGCCAAGCATATCAGCATTTATTTGGTGGAATTTCTGAGAAGCAGAAACTGCACTGACCAGAGCCTTTGTAGGCAAACTGAAAAGAAATATCAGGTGGAAAAAGAACAACATGCTAGTGTTTTTCTATTGAACTCATAGACAAGTTGAGACTTACCCTTGAGAGCCAGCCAGGTGCTCCTAAGTTTCTGCAAGGTGTCAAGAGATTTCTGCTTATGCTGGAAGCAGTAGGAGGGAGCAAGACTTCACAGGAGACAGGATTACAAGTCAGCATTTGGTTTCCTTTTGTCTATTCTTGTTGGAGATGTTTTTCTTCACTTTTATCAAGCCCAAGTCTGCCTTATTTCTGCTTTTGCCGTGTTCTGGATTGCCAAGCTCTCCTGCAGCCCTTGTGTGAGGAGGAGAAATCTCTATATAAACATTCACCTACAACACAAAAACTGTCTGAGGTAATAACTTGGCAGAAAAGCTCTCTTATGTAAGAGGAGTTGCCCCAACCTCAAATGTCTCTACCACATAGCTTTCAGGAACGAAGGGTGTTTAAAGTTAATAACTCACTGTGTAATCTTTAACTTGCAAAAACATGATTGTTCATATCTGAAACGGGATGTCTTAGGAGAAAAAAAAAAAGAGAACTGGCATGCTTAACCCTCTTTATTTGTGCTAGGTAGGCAGGGAAAAGCTGTGTGTAATATATAGCTTTATTTTGTAGAAATACATGCATTACACACATATTATGTATTCATTTTATGTATGTACGTAGCAACTAAATACTCCCATTAAGGACCTGAACTCAAGCTTGCTGAAATCCATGAAGCTGCTATTGACCTAAATGACTTTGGATAACTACTAGTCCCAAGTACTTAAATTTAGAAGTCTCCAGTAATGACCATAAAATAACGACTTAATTAAGGCTTCAAACTGCACTCTGAAAGTCTGGTTTATTTCTTGAGCCTCAAACTGCTTCTCTTCTGGTTGTAACCAAATGCCTCACCTATTTGAAAAACAATCCAAGGCCCTTGTTGTTCTTGCTATGACACTGACTTTCATTCGCAACAAAGTACATAAACTGAACTCTATGTTTATCCTTTCTATTTTCCCTGTTCTGCTTGAGTGTGTGGGAATGTGTGTATTTTCATTTCTTTATTTATTCTGTGATCACTTTTTGCTTGCTGAAGCCACAGCTTTCAGAGTCATACCTGAGTGTTCCCAATATAGTCAGACACTATTCAGGGAACAGACAGCTTTTATTCTCCCTGTTCACAGAGGTTGGCTATGTTGTCAAGTATCTGTACCACAGTTTCTTTTTCAAGTACAGGCAGTTATTTGCTTCACTACATTCCAGTAGACAGCTGTCAGTTTAATTGTCTCCTCATTTAAGCAACTTGTGCCATCCTACTAGCATAAGTATCACAGATGGAGGCAAGAATAAAGCTCTAGGACTCTGGCTAGAAGGATGGGGCTGCATTACTGGCATACACAAAGCTATATATTTGGAGGGAAAAAAAAGGAAAATATATTAATCTGTGCAAAATAGCAGTATATTCAACCCAAGAGTTAGGGTGCACTGGTTTTAGCCCCATATGAGCTAATAAGAATACAGACTTATACTGTACTGGAGCATTTTTATTCATCACCAATCATTAACA
This sequence comes from Machaerirhynchus nigripectus, assembly GCA_013397975.1. Classification (NCBI taxonomy): domain Eukaryota; kingdom Metazoa; phylum Chordata; class Aves; order Passeriformes; family Dicruridae; genus Machaerirhynchus; species Machaerirhynchus nigripectus. The sequence goes on along the minus strand of VZRQ01004161.1, from coordinate 198,483 downwards.
TATTCTGCAATAAAGTCTATGCAGTATTTTATGTGGAAATTAGGTTGAAATCAAGTCTTTGAAATGTAGCATGGATAGTTTGAGTTCTCCTGTAAGTGAAACAGGGTAATTTGGAAAAACAACAGTGGTAACAGTGCTTTGGATAGACCTTTCAGGGTACAGTGAGGACTGGCTGTTCCTTAAGGGAAGGGGAGCCAGGAGTTGAGCACAATACAAGACTGGTAAGGCAAAGCCCAGATCCCACACTGGCCAAGGAAGATGAGCAGCACAGGCTCAGAGATGGTAGCCAAAGTCAGCAAAGCATCCAGATTATCGGGTGAATTCATGGTAACATGGCAGGTCTGAGGCCAAGCGACGAAGTAAACCCACAGATCAGTTCCAGGCTAAGATTTGATGAGGGCAACCCAGGGCAGGACAAAGCTCAGCAGTAATGGAGCAGGTCCACAGTAATGAGACAGGTCTGAGAAAAAGCAAGGGAGTCAGTCTGCAGATGGGATCCACTGCTAGGCTGGGCTGTGGCTGAGGTAGAGATCAGTATTCCTACAACAAAATTCCAGCAGGGACTAAATCCCTGACATGAGCTTAAAAAAGGCACCTAGCTGCAAGGGCAGAGTGTGTATGGAGACCCCAGGGGAGGCTGGCCAGTGCAGTTAAGGCCTGTGGGTACACCACGGGGACTGACAAGATCCTGTCTCAGTAGCCACAGTCCAGAGGATTAACTGAGTAATTCAGTCTGTGACTACTGATCCTGCCTGTATGAGGAGTCCATTCCTCCTAAATTCCTCATCTGCATGATTTTTTAATATAAACTACATATAATATTTTCAATCTTTGTATTATGAGTTTATTTATATAGGGAATGTATAGTGTAATTTTAAAGTAATAAAGATGTAACTATTTTTGTACTGCTGCTTGACTCACTCCTGCCTTCTGCTCAGCCTTCATTCACTCTCATGCTGACATTACTGGAAGAAAATTCATTTTCAGTAACAAAAGAAAACATTTTTTCTCCATGGCCTTATAACCATACCATTGTTTTTGGTGGATTGAGCTATCTGATGTATTACTGTTCACGGTCAACCAGCCATCTGTCACACAAGAATTCTCTTCAACCAGTGAATATTTGGATGCAAGCTTTAGCCAAAAACTGTTTCAGAAATAGGGATGTCTGGTCAGAGCTACTGCATGCTCTGTTTTTTCCTGCATGCTATAAAGAAGATGTTTATGATGGTATTCAGCCACGACCTCGATAATGAAACAGACTCTCCATGACAGGAGCACCACAAATAACACTGCAGCAGGGACAGAGAAGAAAATGAGGACTATGATTAATAACCAAAAATAAAAGACTGTTTTATCTGTCTTTAAATTTCAAAGAATTTGAGAGCAGGTCTTGTGTGTGTAAAACTTTGTAATATTTGGTCCTGTGTTCTTTCTAGCATGTCTGCTTTTAGTCTCCAAATAAACAACCCAGTATTTCACAGTAGCATTTATAGTCAGCACTCTCATTTCAGGCTCTCATTCAGAGTTAAACTCAAGAGCTCAAGAATGCAGGGTCTTACTTTGGAATTGTTACAAAGATTCTGTGTTTATTAACATGCAGTTCACGTCAAGATGCTTCCAGTTATACCAAGCACCATCTCTTTTGTTTATGTGTTTGTGTGACACGGGCACAGGGTGTATGGCATTGCCCCAGAAGACCCTGTCCCTTGCCAGTATACATATAGGCTGAAGGTTAAAGGAACGGGAGAACTTGCAGATTTATCACCCTAATAAGATCTTTTTTCACAAGACAAATTTTGAACTTTAGGAGCTAGTATATTCTTCTACATCTGGCTGCAGCTGCTACACCACTCGGAGCACAGTAGAAGGGATACTGACCTAAACCCATATAGAAGGGATACTGACCTAAACCCATATAAATAATTTCATTTCCATTTATACCACACACAGCTGCAGAAAGATAAACCAAATAGCGTAAGCGCACCTTAGCTGGCTATAGTCAGGCATTTTCTCTGCTGAATAGGACCATAACTTTCACTGGATTGTTTCAACTCTGGAAGTTTGTGGCACTGTGTATGACATGGAGATGATTGGTTCAGCAGCCTTCTCTTGTTAATATATCCCTGCAGTAAAACAATATCCTGATTTCTTGTTAGGGAATGATCCAGAAATCTTGTTTGTCCTGGCAGTGCTTTGCATACAAGTTAAAACTTAGCTATGCATCTCCTCACCTTCCTGTCTCAGCAGATTCTATATCTGTAAAGAACAATAGCCTGTCAGCTGCTACAGTCTGCCACCCTTTTCTGGAGAAATCAGACTTGAACCCATGAGCAGAATGTTTTTTCCCATAGCCCTGGCTTTTATTTCTATATTTAGTCTGGTGGCTACTTTTCCAGCATGCCTTTCCTTATTGAGAACCACTAATCATGCTTTGTCCATCCCAATATTAGGAGGACTGTTTCACCTATGTGCACCTCAGTTGCTCCTTAGTATAAGACTAAAAAGGAATTATGTTAGTAGTGCATAGACAGACAGAGACATATTGTCAAGTGACACATCTATTCTGCATAGACGTTAAATAACCCCAAACAACAAGAGTAAAGAGAGAAAATACTCATGATTTTTTACGTTTCTATGAAACAAGAGAAGGGGGAAAAGTAAGGTTGTCCTGTGTATAGTGCTGAGAAAAGAACTACTGTTCCATACCCCGGGATTGGAAGACTACAAAGTCAGTAACAATGGACTCTAAAGTGCAGCCACAACAATGAAGCTTAAATCTTAAGGAAAACTTCCTTCTAAGAAAAACAGTGAAGATATAGCATGGCTAGGTTACGGAATTCAAGGGTGAAATCTCCATGTTTGGAGGATTTAAAGAACAGGCTATGAAAATTTCTGTTAGGAATGGGAAATGCTCTGTCTTAAGGAAGAAGATGATACTAACCCAGGAAAAGGAGAAGGTCAAAATAGCCTCCAAGAGTCTTTTTGCAGGATTATTTTCAGATTCTTTCTCTGTCAGCAGAGATGATACACAATCTGGAAAAACGGGCTTATTAAAGGAGATTAAAGAAGTTGACCTTCAAAGTTTGCGAAAGAGATTAGAAATTCCACAGGGTCATTGTCTTAGGATGTGCTACAAAGAGGAGAGTTCTCATTTACCTAAGTCACAATTTAGTATATCAAGGGTCTGGACAACTGTTTGTTGTGGGAAGCTGTTCTTGAGGAAAAATTTGAATATGTAAGCAATAGTCATTAGAGGGCTGATGGCACACCCCACAATAGCACTTGTGGTGGCCTTTAACATTATTGCTTATGAAAATCTGTCCTCAACTAGTTGTCTAGGTCCCTTCTAGAGTCAGTGGGAGAGACAGATGGCTCTTGAGGTGATAGAGCCCATCATTCTTAGAAATGTCAGCCTTCATTGCCTGTTTCTCTGTTAACTGGAGAGTGAACCTACGCAATCACTGAACACTAAAGCTGGAAGGATGTAAAACAAATTTTACCCATGAGGTCTTTACACTGATGTGTTTTCTAAAAAAATAAGGTAGAGCTCAATTGCAAAGAGGAATTTATACTTCTCCTTAACTGAATGAATCAAAATAAATTCCCCATGGTCTCCATATATCAGAGCTCCATACATCAGTCAGTCATCTGTAAAACACCAGATTTTACTAAAGTAATTAATATAGTCCCATCCCATTCGAGTTCTATTAATAAAAAAAAATTACAGAGGCCAATTAGATCGCATAGTTTTTACAAATCAGAAGTAATACACAGAGATATTGAAGATCATATTTTTTCAAATTAATGAGGTTGATATAGATAATACATTCTTTGAAAGACTTGTTTTTTATATTATGTGATGGTACAGTTAATAAAGTTGAGAAGGGGTGAAGGACGTTGTAATTTGCAGGAAAAACTTAGTGTGGTTAAAAATGAGCAAAACCTAAATTTTATGACTATAGAACATCCATAGTAAAGAAAACCCCAACCAAAGCAAAACAAACCTAAATCTTGAAATAATCTCATGAGGAGGTTTTCTCATTAAACAAATCATCCAAAGGGAAGAGTTGTGTAATGATTCTGACTTAGAAACACATGAAAACTAACCTAAGTTTTCCACGCTGTTGAGACATACTCTGTGATAGAGAACTTCAGCACCTTTGGTTCCCACTTTCTGTACTAATGAGTTACATAAGATTACAGTGCCTGTAAGCTACTGACAGTAACCTATCAGTGAATTCTCTCACCACTGCTCACAGTCCTGTCTCACAAATGCATCAGCTAAGGACCTACTGGATTAAATCAGCTGAGGCTGAAGAGGTGATTACCTCAGAAAGAATCGAGCAGGTATCCGGCTGAAGTTAGTATCACCAAGTTGATAGGCCAGAATGTGTTTGTTTAAAAGTACCATTGAAAAGATCTTACACACAGCTTGCCCTTTTGTAGAATCTGGATGAAAAAAATGTTGTACATTATATTTTGTTCTCAAGACAGATGTGCTGGACTAATGATTAAAACACATCTGGAGTTAAAAGTTACCTGACACTACACCTTTCTAAAAATCCTACTCCAACACTGTTTGTATGCCCTAAGCAATGCCTCCAAAATTAAAAACACTGTTGGCTCTAGGACTGTCTACTGATTTCCTGACCCTGAAGATGCAGGTATCTGGATGGGGAGAGCAGTGCAGTGGAGACTGTGGGCATGTGGCCAGAGCAGAGGAAGCTTCCCAGTGTTTCCAAGCCAGCCAGACTCAATTGACATTACTCGAGCCAGGCCACAACACAGCCTTTCGTTTTCCCTATGAGTTATTTTGTTCAGAAAGCAGTTTCCTTGCTGCACTGTTTGAGGCCAGCCATAGGACAGAAGTGTCAGAATGTCCTGTCAGTAGGGGTGGACAGGCTCCTTCATGAACTGCCCAGCCCAGCACACTGAGAGCAACTGGAAAGAGCAAGGCACATGTGTTATGCCCCTGCCAGGAGTTCAAGGGAGGTTCAAGTGTTTAATGCAGAAACAGAACAGATTTTATGTGATTCATGCCTTGATTTCCTTCATGGTGAGGCAAAGCCTTACTAGAATGTACACTGATTCCCTTCCAGGAACCAGTGTTTCTTAAGACTTGCTGATGAGGGCAAGTTTCTGTTGCTTTGAAAGAAATCAGTAAAAAAGACAAGATGACACAAAACTTATCTCAGCATTTCATGTGGCTTTATTTTCTATGGAAGACCTGTTCTACTCAAAGATTCAGAAATTAAAAAAAAATGCCATCCTAGTACTCTTTTCTCTTTCTTTTCTTTTCTTTTCTTTTCTTTTCTTTTCTTTTCTTTTCTTTTCTTTTCTTTTCTTTTCTTTTCTTTTCTTTTCTTTTCTTTTCTTTTCTTTTCTTTTCTTTTCTTTTCTTTTCTTTTCTTTTCTTTTCTTTTCTTTTCTTTTCTTTTCTTTTCTTTTCTTTTCTTTTCTTTTCTTTTCTTTTCTTTTCTTTTCTTTTCTTTTCTTTTCTTTTCTTTTCTTTTCTTTTCTTTTCTTTTCTNTTCTCTTCTCTTCTCTTCTCTTCTCTTCTCTTCTCTTCTCTTCTCTTCTCTTCTCTTCTCTTCTCTTCTCTTCTCTTCTCTTCTCTTCTCTTCCTTTTTTTAAATTGCGGTTTCTCAAGAGACCTGTACTGTAGACAGAAACCAGCTAGCAAAGGGCAGAGACAGCAATCAGGAATGATTACACCATATAAAAATGTCAGTGGCACAACATGATTTAACTGTGATGCCACAAATTATAGATGAATGTAGAGGCAGAAAAAAATCAAAAGCAAAAAACACACTGTACCCTTTATATTCAAATCCCCTGATTTTTTCCAAATTCCTCAGACCAACTCCAGGCATTTACAAAAACTAGCTTTTTGCACTTCATCCCCTGAGAAATGGGTCCAGAGTACAAAAGCTGACTGGAGAACTCACAACTAAACAAATGCTCATCCTAAAAGTTCAGATAGGTCGTATTTACTGACATCCAAAGAGCAGATTCCTAGACCAAATGTGCTTATGTAAGGAGGTTGGAAGCTGTGTGTAAGAACAGAATGTTTCAAAGGACATAGAGAACACTGGGGTTAAAAGGGCTGAAACAACATGACCTCTAAAATTCTGCTCCAACCAAAAAGAGCCATGTAGGCAAAGACCTGGAGGAGGAAAAGGGAGACATGGAAGCTTGCTCTCAGTGTTTTATTTCCTGTCTTTTTTTAGTGATGGACTATCAGCATGTGCTTGAGCTGAGACTCACCTGAGTGCCAAGGACAGTACAAGAAACATGGGGTGTCCTGCTCCTGCATGCACTTACTAAGGCCTAGGAAGACCCCGGAGACTATAGAGGGTCTCTGCCTTGCTCCATAGCAAGCTTATGTAATACAGTGTTTTGAATTCATGAGAAGACACACCCAGAGACAACTTGCCTAGTTTGTTATACGTGATGGACAGTGTTTCTCTTCTGAGAAAAGAAATCATGAAGGTTTCAGCATTTGGTTTTTGTCCACCTAAGAAGGAGAACTAGACTGTCATATTTTTCCTTTAAAAGTAATCCAAACAAGCTAACAACCAAACTGAAACACTAGTGAATCCATTTCAGCTGCTCACTTTGCTTTAACTCTCCTGGTAGATTTGTTTTATGTTACTTCTGTGAGCAAAGCAAGAACATGCCTGGCCACCTCACAGCCTGCAGTGGGGTGCTCAGGTGGGAGCCTGAAGTGCACTTCCATAGTCAAATTCAAGCAAGACAAGCAAATGCTTTCTTGGGATTCCCCTGTTTCAGTTTAGGATTGTGTCTGGCTTCATCCTAGACTATGGCAGAAGTTTTGCTGGTTCAAGTAGATGGCGATCTTTGCCTTTAAACCCTGCTACTGCCCATCCAAACCATTTTACTACTGCTTGAGGGAGACGAGAGTTAATTGTTTTTAAACGTTTTCCCAGGACACTGCACTGGCACGTTGCAAAGCATTTATGTTAAAGGAATAGATGATTCCTCACAATACTATTAAATACTAATATTGCAGTCTTTTGTGCACAGACAGGGGAGGGTGAGGTGTAGCAGAAACATCACCTCTTGAGTCTACACACTGGGTACTAGGAAAGGCTTAGAAATCTTTTTTTGAGGGTACTACTGCTGCAAGTACCTTCTTCCTATATAGCCTCTCATGTGAGCGATGGCAGACGCAGATATGTTGCCTCTCTCAGATTCTCTATGTCTTACTGAAACCGCTAAGTACAAAGTCATGTACTTGCCAGAAAACTCTTCGAACTCAAGGCCTTAAAGCTCTCAGGTAAAGCACAAATCTTGGACAGTCCTGGTCCCTGGCAGATATTTGCCTGTTTGTCTGAACTGTTTTGTGATGGAAACACTTTTGAAAATGCAATTCTGGAATTCCCCAGAAAATGGAGAAAACAATTCCCACTTAGCTGCAGAGTACACAGAATGACTAGTAAAATACTTTGCAATCCCTCATAGTCTTCATAAAAAACACGTACATGGTGGGTCCCTCAACAACAGGTAAGGGACATAAAATGAAAAGATACTTGGGTTACACAGCCAGACAACACATGGACATAACTTCATAGAAAAGCTACTAAAATTTTTAGGGCAATGCATGTCTCTTCATTCTGTCATGCTCTTCTTTCACTCCAATGTTTTTTCAACTGAGTCTTTTTTTCCTCTTGAATAATGTTATTGAAAATAAAATGCATGAAATCTAGGTGCAGCCTTTCCATCAGCTAAACAAAACCCCTTCGAGGTGGTCACAGAATCACCATATTACGAACTGCATGAATGATCAAGACCAAAAAAACTTGGCCAGCCCAACAAACCCTGCCAAACAAGGGTTATGCCACAAGCCAGGAAACATGTAGTGGTCCATCAGGTTGCAATGGTAATGGCTAGATTTTTAAATTTTTTTTTTTTAGCTCCGATGCTTTTTTTTCGAAACCACCACTAGAACTGCGTGACACTGTGAATCTCTCTAGTGATATATTAACTTGTCTCAGTCAGCAAATCCTTCAGTTTTCCCTAAGAGGTTCAGAGATGATTGTAACTGGACCCTTTTGTCAGCAGTGGGGTGTGTGATAGATAAATGGCCTCATTCTCACTTGTGCCAGTATAATGTGTCTCACTTATTCTTATACAGCCCCTAGTATAAGTGTGATGATAAAGCTCCTTACAACAGTACAACATTGTTCTCTTCTAACACAGAAATGAGCTTTACTGATACAGCTGCACTGACACCACAGCCAGTCTAAACTTGGAAGTTTTACTGGCAGAGAGACGCTGGTTAAGAGCATGGGGAAAAAACATCACACACCTCTCTGACAACTGTGCTGGCAGACACTCCAAAGGAGTCCCTAGATAGACAAAACAAGTTTCTGCAGGATAACTGCAGCTGTCTGTGTATGCTTTGCCCGCATGAGAAGCAAGGTAGTTTGAATCAGCTTAGCTCCCTTTCACTGAGGTTGACCCAAGGTCTAAAGCCATGGTCATACCAGCCTAAAAGTGAGTAAAGTCATTGAATTCCAGGAACTCGTAAGGGCAGTAACAGCAAAACAACTCATTTGCCGGTGTACATATCTTTTCCCTGAGGAAGGAAGTGCACCACTATAACTACTATAAATAAGGCCTGAAGACCCTGGGTTATATCTATTCAACTATAACAGGAAATTTAAAATAGTCCAGAAGTTGGGCTAGTCTGAGGCCACTTTCTGAGTAAGGATGACTGCATTAAGAGATACAGTAAGAGATGCTTTAGCACAATGTATCAAAATGTTGTCAAGCAGATCACTAAATATACTACGCCATGGGGATTTATTAGGTGGTAGAAATAACACTGTTGTATGAGAGAATAAAATTTCAGACTCGGGCAATGTCAGGGAAGCTGTACTCAAACAGCAAAGGGGGTTCTGAAGAATGGCAAATTTGGATATCTTTTTTGTGACTCAGAAGCTGGGTAGGCTGCAAAATCTTCCCTACTGCCTAATCTACAATACTCTGCCATGTACAATTTTCCTCCCATTGTTTTAAGGGACTAAAATTAGTGTAGAGAGTGACTGTGGAAAACATGTATGGAAATAATGAAACTTGGTCGAGCATGGCTTTTTGCTTTTCTTTTTTTTTTCTTTTTTTTTCTTCCTTTTTTTTTAACTTGTGTGTTGTGCTTTCAGTGAAACAAAAATGAGAAACTGCTTACTTTAGATCTTGACCATCTTACTAGACACTGTGTATTTCTGCAGCACCTTCTAGGTTATCCTCTAGGGGTAACTTTTTCAGACCAAATTTAGGCAAATGAGGTGTCCAGTATGAAACAGTCAAAACCTTTATGGTGGTGTTTCATTTAATATTTTACTGATGCTTTTTTATCAGTAGAAGTTGAGCCAGTAAAGATGGCAAGCTCTCAGCACGAGGTTATGTCTTCCATCCAGATCTCCCCTGTGTTCTTACTGCGTGCTTTCCACAGCACATCCCAAACACATCACTTTCCTTCTTCCAACTCTTTGCCTTCACTGCCACAACAGTATAAAATGTCTCTTTCTCCTGGCAGCACTCACAACTACTACTATAGTATCCCTAGAGGGCCATGACTGCACCAAGAGACCTTAATTAGCCAGAATGAGTCTTCATCCACTTCCTAACAAATATCTTCTTTCTTTCCATTCCACCTTTTCAGTTCCTAGGTACGGCAGTACAAGAGCGGCTTGCAATACACTTGTTATTGAGAACTCCTCTACAGTTCACAAGAAAGCATCTGTATGATGCTCTTAGTGATATGGTTAGTTTTATGTTGTCTGGTGAGGATCAGGGAGTTGGACTCAGTGATCCTTAAAGGTCCCCTTCCAACCTGAGATCTTCTGTGACTCTACGAAATACGGGAACCTAGGAGTTACGCACTACCTTACAAAAAACACATAGGCTAAAAGGCTCTGTGTGGAGTCTCTTGTCAGTGCTGGTAAGTGTGGATTGGGAAAAGTAAAAGAGGAAAATAATCATTGCACAATCAGTCAAAAGGTGCCAGACAAGCTTTCAGGGCAAATACAAGCCAGGGTGACAGATCTGTGCACACAGACCAGTGGAGACACAGAGTGGTTTGTGCAGTGTTTCCCTGCCCACAGCCCAAGCTCCCAAAGGCAAGCTTCACTTGGGAAGAGCTATTTGACCAAGGACACAGGGGTTGACCTTGTTTCAACACAGATTTCTGTGAAACTGTCTGCAGCAGGGGAAAAACATGCAAGACAGAAGCCCAGGAGGAGAATGCAAAGTCATTATGTGGGTTAACTGGAGGGTGGAGTGGGTGAGTTATGAAGTCCCAGTATACTAAAGTCTGCGCTTAACTGCTAACACACTTAAAAACACAGCAGTGCAGTGCTTTTGAATGCTCATTTACCAGTAGGTGTGACAACCAGGATGCCATAGCTCAGAAGGGAGGCTGAATGTATATTCTTTTCCTTATATGTAGCTGACGGCTGTCTTGCAAATTACAAGAAATGTGTCTCTTTCCTTTAAAAGCAAAAATGAAAATGGGCTTTTTGTCAGCAGAGATATACTAGAACTCCCATTAATCTCTCTTTCTTGTCACTAAAAAGCAGAGTTCAAACATCCTGCAACCTCTACTGATAGCTAATAACTTGGCTCTCTCAGACCTAGGAATAAAAAATGCAGAATTCTTACCGGAAAAATCAATGTGGCTCTTCCTCTTAATTGTATCTTCTCTGTAGCACATATATTGAATGCAAAGGTTTGCACACTATTTTGATGGCACTCCACAAAGTAAAAAGCAGTAGATACTGCTGAGTGAGTAGAGGAGATTCTATTTCTTGTGTACTGCAGCTTCCTAGAGCATCTCCACTGCTACTTATGTGCCTGCTCAGTTGTTGAGCCTTAAACATTCACATTATTTGCAAAACTGATCCAGTGACATAATAATCCCCCAGGCCCACTGTTAAATTTTTCCTAACTACTTTTGCATTTACTTTCTCTAACACAAAATCGTGTCAGTTAACCTGAAAAATGTACATGTGTTCCAAGTATGTAGGAAGACAAACTATACAAGTAATTATTTATGATTCATGTGGGATGTTTAGCTTTGCAGCAGTAACACAGCACTCTTAATACACACACAATTTTAAAAAAAATAGTCCCATCAAATGATAATTATAGTGATAGATGAGAACAAGAACAAATGTAAATGCTAGCAACTACTTCCACAAAAATTAAGTGATCGAATGTTCATAGGAAACAACCTCATCATCGAAGTGATGGTAAGGTAGACTGATCAAAGCAAAATCATTACAGTCTGGGAAATCTGAACTTTTTATTAATTCTTCTTCAAGCCTTACTGCCAATTAAGTAAAGGCAGGTTTTTGATAATGTCATGCTTGATTTTTAATGTGTGCCATGACATGGGGTAAACACTGATTTATAACTCTGGCTTCATTTTGCTAGCCCTTCACATAGGAAGACGTCTGACAATCACCAGTGGGACAATATCTTTCAGTTAGGAATGGCCCAAAAAAAAAGCTGTATACCCAGAACATCAAATCCACCGAGCTGTGTTTGTGGTGGCTTTTCATTCCTGTCAGATGGGAATAAAGTGCATTTGCTGAACAGTACTAATAACTGTTCAAACATAAAACTGACTCCTGTATGCACCTATACACATTTACCATGCTCTCTCCTAGGTATCAAATCATACAATCATATAATTACAGAATGATTTAGATTGGAAGAAATCTTAGAGGTGATCTAGTTCTAACCCCCCTTGCCATGGGCAGGGACACTTTCCACTAGACCAGGTTGCTCAAAGCTCTATCCAACCTGGCCTTGAACACTTCCTGGGATGGGGCATCCACAACATCTCTGGGCAGCCTGTTCCAGTGCCTCATCACTCTCAGTAAAGAATTTCTTCCTAATAATTAACCTAAACTTGGCTTCTCTCAGCTGAAGACCATTCCACCTTGTCTTATCGCTACATGTCCTTCTAAGAAGTCCCTCTCCAAGTTTCTTGCAGGCTCCCTTCAGGTACTGGAAGGTGCTATAAGGCCTTCCCAGAACCTTGTCTTCTCCAGGCTGAACAACTCCAGTTCTCTCAGCCTGTCTTCAAGGAGAGGTGCTCCAGCCCTCTGATCATCTTCGTGGCTTCCTTTGGACCAGCTACAACAGGTCCATATTCTTTCTGCACTGGGGACCCCAGAGCTGGATGCAGTGCTCCAGGTGGGTCTCACTAGAGAAAGCAGAGGAGCAGAATCCCCTCCCACAACTGCTGCCCACAGTGCTCTGGATGCCCGGTGTACAGTTGGCTTTCTGGGCTGTGAGGGCACAGGGCTGGCTCATTATCTTGTCCCCAAAGTCGTCCTTGTCCCCAAAGTCCTTCTTATCCCCGAAGTCCTTCTTGGCAGAGTTGTTCTCAATCCATTCTGCATGCAACATGTCTTTAGGATTGCCCTGATCCAGGTGCAGAACCTGGCACCTGGCTGTGTTGAACTTCAGGTGGTTTGCACCAGGCCATGTCACATGTTTTGCAGCAGCACATGTCTCAAGCCTGTTGAGGTCTAAGCCTTGAACTGAAGGCAGCTACAAGGAACCAAACAAATAATCAGAAATAAAATTTGTGGTGTTTATATAAAAACATTCCCATCCCTGGCCCAGATCCCATTCAGCCTCTCCACGCTACACAATCCACCCTTTCCATATGATGATCCACTGCCTCACTGCTGCCTGGTCCATTACCTAGGCATGCATTTCCCATCGCACAGTCACTGGTAACATGGTCTTTCCGAAGAAGCAATGTATGCACCTGTTTTACCTTTGACCCAGATTTAAGAAGTGCTCATGGGACAGTGCTAAATCCTTTTAACCTCCCAGCTCTCATCTGTGCATCTTGAGAGGATTGCTTATTTAGAGTCACACTCTGGAAATCACACTCTGGCACAAGCTGCCAAAGCAGATCCCAGCTGCTCAGTGGGAACCATGGAATTGGACTGGGCCAGCTGGTTCTTTTCTCCAGAAGATACACTGGGGCTGTTTAGATGGTCACAGAATATTTCCACATCTGGAATGTATTCCATAAAGATGAAGGAACCAAAATTGTTTTCTCTTACTTTTACAGTGCTGCAGTACCTTGTGTATCCTCTTTCCAGTAGATACTGAACTGTCCTACCTGACTGCTCTATTGCTTGGTTTATGTAAAAAAAAAATATGCAAATGCCTGTATCATTACCTCACCTTCCCTGTATAACTGGGTTTTGAAGTTTCTTCCCTTTGCCAGGCTTGCCTAAAAATCAAAGTCATGTAGGTGCAAGTTAGATTTCGAAAACATCCCTTGTTATCAGACATCTCTTTCATGCAGACAGCTGTACACTTTAATGTAAATGTCAATGGAAAACTCAACCTAATGCATAGTTCACTTTTTTTTACTTTTCACTTTATTTATCGATACAAATTTCATATTTTCGTTTATATGTTTAAGAAATAGACATTTCCTTGTTTCTCTGCCTGCACGTAAGTTATACATACACTTGTATAACTGAGTTCTTTTGTAAAAGCAATTCCTTCCCCATCAAATTCAATGATTTCCACTTTCAAAATGAGGAAAAAAAATTGAAAACAACTTTACAATATTTGGAAATAAATGGTCCTTTCATTATGTAAAAGCATTAAGGCATCTCCAAGGTATTCCAAATAAAATAATTTATGGTAAATGAGATTATTATTGCTGGGAAAAGAACCACTTAATGTCACTTTTCTGTGGGAAATACCAAACCAGACGAATCCAATAGGGGTGCTCAGAAACATACAGCAAATGTTTAAAAGCTTCAACGATCCAAAACAACAAGGGAAACACACATGCTGAGGAAATTATTTGGACAGGGTGTTTCTGTTCACCCTTATCATAGGGAGGTAGCCTTACTGTCCTGAAAATAAGAATAGGAAGCCTATTTTATCATTGTGTTCTTCCAGTTTATACCAGCTTGTCCAAAGTAGTTCTACCAGCATAATTGTGGAGTAACACAGTGTTGAGCCATGCTTGGATACAGAGACCTGAAATAGAAATTATTGAGCTTTGCAAAGATGTGAATTGCTGTTTGCAAATCTCATAAACAGATCTCCGTGGCTGCTATGAGCAAAGCAGTCATGTCAGAATAAATTTGGCTCAACATACTGCTATAGCAGTCAGCTAGTAATGGCTCACCTTCCAAAGATAGCACTACTACAAAATTAGTAACTCAGCTGTATAGTCACATATCTGAACTGTTAAAAATCCAAAATGAACCTTGAAAATGACAAATACATGCATAATATTCCCTAGATATAGACATCAAGGAATGCATCAGAAGCTGATCTGTGTTCCTCGCCATTTTTACTTTCCAAGTATGACAGTCTTCTTCTTCCACAGAAGCCCTCCATGCCCTGACAAATGTGTCAGCTGCTGTTCTTAAGTCAAACAGGATAATGGCATTTGGAATTGCAAGATCAGTAGTGCAAAACAATCTGTCACATGGAATCCCTATCCATTACAAAGTACATTCCACCTGAACTCAGTCTCATCTCATACTCGTGCTCTCACACACTCTGTTCCGGCTATCCTGAGAGGGTTCATGAAGCACTGTGAGGACTCAGGCTATTTATCCCAAACAAATACTGATCTGTTACCAAGTTTTGCATATCTGATGTTCACAATTACTTGCAACTGCTCCTCTGTCTCACCTACTGAAACACTGTAAGGAAACTTTTCTCATTTTGATTTTCCACATGCTTGTTAATGCAGAAAAACTGATTAAAGCAAAAGGACATGGAGGTGGAGAAATTCTGAATGGCCACTACTGGGTCTCTTTCACCAGTTTATATGGTGTAAAGATCAATTCTAATGTTAGCATTAGCATGTAAAATGACTCCTAGCATAATTGCTTGCACTTTGAAGAAATTTTTGCGCTTTGCCTGCAATATAGGTGTGGGCTAATTAATCATCATGAGAATGCCATCTTGAAGACAAAAAAGCTAAGAGACAGATTAAAGCTAACATGCAATGCAAACATTTGTTGACCAGCTAAATGGCCTCACTGACCTCAGAAATATGTTTGAAAGCTTCTTAGGTGCCTAACAGCTGAGTATTATTTGCGCTTGCAGCCAAGTTTCTGAAGACATTTAAAGAGTTCACTAGATTCTAATTATGAAGTAGGTAGGAAGTAGGTGACACAGATGAAAAACCTGGCACTAAGAAATTCATGGAAGACCCCACTGTCAGGACTGTGAATATACCAATAGATCTTACAAGATCTGACCAGCATCATCTTGGACCTTCACCCTTTGCCCACATCCAGGAACTCCCTGTAGGCTCAGACCTGGGCCTTTCATTCCCTGGCTGAGCTATATTGTTAGCACACCTGCCTTCAGCCCTACCCCCTAAATGACTCTTGGAGCTATGCCACAGCCCAGTTTAGTCTTTTCCTTCATCCCATCTCCTGCTGCTCCTGACAAGACTCTCTGGATGGTTGCTGGACCTCTTGACCTCTTCCCCAGGTATGGAGCTGCTGATGGAACATTCTTCCCAGCCTGTTGTGGTTGGTTTGTCTTGGTTTTTCTTACCTTGTACAGTGGTTTGCTCTTGCTACTCCTTGACACACAAGACAGAGCCAGATTTTATGAGTTCTTCTCCTATGAGAATGAGTGGATATAAGATCAAACACAAAACTAGTATTTTTGTAATAAAGGCTTGCACATTTCTCTTCAATGCATTTGGTCAAAACGCAATCTCAACAGCTGCATTGTAAAAACCGAGAAATGTCCTGAAGTTCTTCTGTACACAATGAAAGTTACAAGAAACCAGAACTTGTCGAAAGTGGCATGTAATCTTATGTAAATGGTTAAATGAACAAGGTAGGTGTCACTGATAAAAAGGAAGAGCTCTATTTTGAAGACCTCTGATTTGGCTTCCCCACATGTGTTTTTTTTCAATTAAAAAGATCTGATAAAAGCTTTGGAAACATGCAGGCCATTAAAATATAATGAGAAAATACTCTGTTGATTATGCAGTTGAGAAGAAAGTCAAGATAGTAGGTAAAAAGCAGGGAGGAGAAGAGCACTTAGAGAAAAACAAGATGCAAAACACAGTCAGAAAAAAGTGAAGGCAGTAAGTAAATTAATAGAACCTTCCACAAATGAACAAAGTCAGGATCCAATTTGGCAGGTGCTGATGGTGGTGGAGATCAGTGCCATATGTCAACACTTTCTGCCCTATCCATCACAGCATGCAGAGCAATTCTCTTGAAATTCAATTAAGGAGGAAAACCAGATGATTAAGAAACATGGACATAGTGACTGCAATATATTCAAATTATTCTGCAATTTTTAATGACATAAAAAGTAAAAAACTTACAGAGAAAAATTAGTGGAGGGAAATGAGTTCAAACACATTAAAAGTACATTTTCAGCTGAAGGCATGAGGGAATTCAGCTGTAGCTTTTATTAAGCTTAATTGGTGTCACAGTGTAAAGTCCCTGTGCATCAAGTTGCTAATGTACTCTATGAAGAATCACTTTATGCTTCTGTAGGTGCATTGAGGAAGAGAGTGAAAACAGTGATTCCACCATATTATAGGCTCTGAACATCTAAAATCTTTTTTCTTGAGCATATACGGTTATTATCAGTCAGCTTTGACCTGCACGTTAGCAAATGCCATTTGCAGTGGAGAAAAATAATTTGCATGTTGTTAACTACTCTCAACAGGAAATGAGCCAATTCCTTTCATTTTTGTTACTCATGGGATTGGTTTTGCCTCTTCTCATCATGCTCATGAATTTCATTAATGTTCTCACCGTGAATATTCCACATGTGGAATAAGAGCTCAGCTGAATGCTTTAAATTAGGCCCCACTTTGTCTAGCTAAGTTCATTATGTTGACTTCTCCGCTGTGACAACCCAGGGGTTGAGTGATTTACTGGCACCAGAGGATGCCAGTGGAAAAAAAGGAACCCTCCCAAGTTAGCATTCCATTTCATTCCTCACAGCAAATTGATGAAGTGTTGGAAAGCACTGACAGGGTTGTGGATTTAGAGAAAGAGGCATCTAAAGTGAATATACATATTTATATATATATAGTACCTTTGAGATTTCTTGTTTTTCTCAGATTATGTATCTGTCTTTATCCTGGCTGTCTTCTATCTTTTGTAGGAATGAAGTGGCCACTGAGAGGATGAATGAAAAAGTGTGAATATTTGTTATAAATATGTATGATATGCAGTGCTTTCAGCAAATACATCTCCACCTTTTAAATGCTTATATAGTTCTTGTTTGTTTCTGATTAAATATATCTTGTTAAAGAGATGAGAAATCAACTTTTATGAGATAAGTTGTACTGCAAAATGCATTAATTCAATGACAGAGGATACTGTTACAGGGATTTATGTTTGATGAGAGATAACTTTTCAATTTTCAGAAGAAACATATTCAGATTTTTCAGAAAAAGGAACTGAAAAAACCAACATGTATTTAACCACACGTAGCTTGTTTTAGCCAGTAGGAAGAGTCTGGAAAGGATGGAGTTAAATTCAGGGTGTCAAACTGAGTTGTCTGAAAATGGTGTTTAGCACAGCTTGGCAGAACTTGGTTGAATCAGGATTATGATGAGAGACAATCTGGAAGACCAATGTCCTTTTGAGGAGAAATTTATGGCCACTATAACTCTGAATAAGGAAAAGTTCCTTATGCCTCTTGTCTATCAGCCTCTGAAGACTGCATTACACATTTTTTGTGACTCAGGCTCTATTCCTGAGTACCATGATATAGAAGTTTAATGGAAATAGAAGTTTAAATTGAAGTAGTTCACAAGTATTTTCTCATATACTCACAAGTATTATAGAAGACAACTCACACAGAGAAAAGTGAGTAAAATTTTACTGACAGTTTATTCTGTGGAGCAAGGTACATGTTCAGGACAGCTGAAATTTACAGCTGTATCCAGTGTTCTCTGAGTGTGTCAGAGCACAGTCTAGTGGAGACCTCAGGGTGACTCTGTGAAGGCTTCATTAGTTTGAGTTTGGCTAAGCTTTAACATATTTGGGATGTTAATGATAAACTATGGGAATAAACCTTTTTTAAAGTAGAGAAGATCATAGTGAGAGGGAATAGATATTAACAAGGTTTAGAAGGATTGTAATTATCTTGGTGTTGGATTCAGACTTCCTCTTATTCCAGCAGTGTGGTGGTTTCTGACAACCAGTTCCTTGCAGCTACTCAGGTTCATAAAAAAACCACTTTTCCTACCATCTCAGAGTTCTGTTTGAGGTGTGCTTACTGATTTTCTCATCAGCTTCCCAGTCTCTCTGGATCCACTCATTCTGCTAAGTGACACAAGGGCAGGGACTGTTCCCATACCCTGTGCCAAATGGCAGGGTTCACACTACACAGAGCTGGCTCTGGGTCTCCTTTGTGCTCCATGTGGTGATTATGCAGCTCTAATTTTTTTTTTTCAGTTTAAGTTGTCTAAAACTAGAAAAAGGTCTGTGTTCAAAGGTAGGGATTCAACGTATGAATGCCTATTGGGAATAGCCTGGGAATAGACTGGCACATGCTATTGCTTGCACCAGGCTCAGTCAGTATTTCAGAGAGTGCTACCTGACAAAGGCCAAAACTGTACCAGACTGTGCTAGCAGCCAAGCTCCGAAGTCAGTCTCTTTTAGAAACAGAAACATGGCTTTAGTGACTCATTTCTGCCTGTTCCACCCCATACTGTGGAAAGGGCTCTTTGCCCATCTTTCTGCCCTTCTCCTGTCAAGCGCATTCAGGTGCTCCCCAAGAAAGGAGGGCATTGAATGACACTATTTTGGCCATCAAAAGCAGACATCCTCCCTGTTATTTGACCTGCTTCTCCCAGAGGAATGCACAGAAAGTAATAGTAAATTGCAACCCTTACAGGCTGAAGAAAAGACTGAAGAATAGTACACTACTGCATCCATCAGTGGCTGTCAGGCACTGTCCAGATGCAGCCACAGGCTCAGGAAGGCATTGGGCTGCCAAAGACCAACAGCTAGGACAGTGTACATGGCAGCAGGTCACGCTGTTCAAGCCCTTGCTAGGTATCTGTTACTGCTCCCTGTCAGAGACGGGATACTGGGCAAGAGGTTTTGTCAGAGCTTAACAGGCTTGTCAGCATGACAGTTCACATGAAGTGACCATAGTAATGATTTGACCTTCAAGAGAGGAGGAGAAAGGGGAAAATATATTCTTCATCTTGTCTATCACATTGGGTTTGGGTAGAAGAATGCCGAAGGGGTGCTCTGTCTTGGGGAACCTTGGCTCCTACTTTCACCTAACCAATACCAAATTTAAGCATAGTCTTAGTATCAGGGATGTTATAAGGATTTTCATGTGTTTATAAACACTGGCCTCCTAGGAAGAAAAAGGCTTTTTAATATGCGAACACTGCCTCTGTTATAGTATTATTTCTAGCTGTTTTGCATACAGATTACTCAGTTTTAGAAAATCATACCCTTTTCACAGACAACCCCTACCCAAAGGCAAAACACATGAAAGAGATTACCTGTCAAAATTTTTCATTTGTGTGCACGCATACAATGCTTCCATGATATTTACTTGGTACTGGGGCACAGCAAAATGTGCATAAAATTATCTTTCAGTATTTAATAATGCACGCATTTATTTTTATGCAGAGATAATTCACCTTTTTTCCACTTGATATATTTTAAAATATTGCCACTCAAAAAAAATTGACAGATTATTATCAAATAATTATAATTTTGCCAGTACAGGCATGAGACAATCTATACCAGAACAAGCTGAGGTTTTTTTATTCTTCCTAGGTAGCTGTAACTTTTCAGCTGCATTACATTAGACTGTAGGTATCACAAGTAAAACCTGTGGCTGACATGGCCCATGAAGTTCATATTTAGTATGTGAACTTAGCCCAATATAGCATTTACTTTGGAAAAAGTCAGAGACTGGTCTTACTGAGAACTCTCTGAAAGAAGGAAGGAAGGAAGGACTCAATGTTTAGGAAGATTAGCTCTTCATCACAAGATGTTTGTAGACCTTGCAGGTGACTTCCTCTTTGCTATTGAAAGATGGAAGCATGCTAGGACTCATGATGGGGAGTATTTCCTTGAAAAACAGGGGTGCACACATGGCACGGGGGATCAGATTCAGGCTGCAGCTCTCCAGTGTGCCTCTGGCAAGGCTCTTTTATTTCAAAGGACATGCTATGAAGTACAGAAAAATTGTCCCTTCTTGCCTTGGCTACAGCACTGTAGAATGATCACTACCTTGCTCAGGGCCACATGTGCTGGGTACTTCGATTAGAGGAGCAAAAAAATCAGACCAACCAGCTGCATCAAGTATGTGGAGCAGGAGAGAGGCCATTGTGCTAAGCTCATTTCTGTGAGAATTTGTTGCATAAAACACGTGTATTTCTGTAGTTGGAAGACAGACAACAGAATGTGTCTGTCGTGAGACTGGATAGCAGAGTACATTAGAGTATATTCTGCAGAATACACCAAAAATGGAAGAAATTGTATCTAGCTTTTAAAAAATATCTTGGCAACTCACTCTCAAGGTCTTCTGTATTTTTTAGAAGGTGGTCATGCACCAAAGGCATCTTAAAATGTTCTTATGCTTTTTAAGAGTCTAGTAGCAAATGTCACTGTCATTTTGATTTACTTTTTCTCTTTCTCTCCTCTCTCTGAGTTATATTGTCATAGAGGTTCTTTATGTTTAGAACTACCAGATGCAAAAAATGTAAAAGGAATTTTCTTAATCTTTTCCTTTAATTTTTCACCTAAAATTCTTAAGATGGCTAGTGCTTAGGGAAGAATAAAAAGCAAAGGCTACAACTACAAATAGTATAGGCAGGTATTTGCCAGATATCATACTTACCCATCTCTAACACCTCCAGTTTCCTTGCTCTTGTCCCCAGATTATCTTAACCAGAGGTTTCCAAGTGTGCCAGCTATTTACTTCCCTAAGAAGGTATGCAGGAGAGAGCCAACTGATAACACAGTACATGTCACTTGTCAACCCAGAACAAGAACAACATTTATAAATATGTTGTTAATAATAACATCGGGTTACCTGGCTGTTATAAGAAATGCAAAGGTCATACCACGTTCAAGCTTTACTTTTCATCAGAGCAAGATATAAACTTCAAGTTAAAACTATCAACATTTCTAAGAACTAGAAATCAATTGATTTGTCATTGTCTTTTCTCTATGAAATAAAGATCTTAAATGATACTGACCATAAGCAAAAGAGCTGGCAATATAAAGCAGTTTCATTTATGCTATTACACACCTTCTTTTCCTTCTGCCAAAAGTTTATCACTTAGGAGCATTGCTACAAGATTCTTGTTTGCTCCTAGTTTTGGCAAAACACCACCTCCATTCCTGAGAGTAAAATAAGGAGAAAACAGATTGTATCAGATTTAAAAATTCATTTCAAAACCCTCAAGATTTAGACTAAGTCTTGCAATATGAGAATGGGGCAATCTGAGAATATTAGACCTTGTGTTGCTTGCATGAAATCTGTCCAGATTTGGCCAAATCACAAACTAATAGAAAAACCATTTATAGGAAAATGTAGGAACACTTGAGCTAAGTCTGAACACAATGCAGTACCATGCAAACACGGTTATTTGGGTCCCAGTCCAGTGTCTCTGAGAGATACTGCATTGTATTTGCACCCTTTATTGCTGCCTAAATTTCTGCGCAATCAGTAAAGCAAGCAAGCACCATCTGGTTGTACGCGTTCGAACACTTCCCCTAATCGGAGCTGGCAGACAGCCTTAGTCTTGAGCAGAAAGTCACACCATTGATTTAAAAAGTTTCATAAACATGAATCATCAGATCAGAAGGGAAGTAGACTTCGCAGGAAAAGACTGCAGTGAACAGCTAAGAGACCTATGTCTTTCTATTAAAACACTAAGTAGTGATAAGCAAGCTGTCACTTCTGTACTCTTGTTGTTACTTTACTATAGAATTAGACAGCTCCTTGCTTCCTTGATTGTTCTGCTCCCTGTGAATCTCTACACATTTGGGCCAACTGGGCTTAGACCAGCCCTGACTATTGTAGTTGTATGTTTGTTTATCACATACAGCCCTGAGAATCAGGAAAAAAACTCACGAACTGCAGTCAGTGATACTGTATGATGAAGGGTTGTCAGTGCTTTACAAGGTTTCTTCTGACTAGCTTCTCTGCTTTGAATCTGTTGGCAATGAATGCTGGCACAACAAACTCAAGAGGTGCAAACACAAGGAAGGAAACAAAACAATGAGCTGCTTTTATCACTAGTGATAAAATTGCAAAACTCTACCATATTCTCCTAAAATAGGGGATCCTGAGAAAAGGTTGAAAGAAAAAAAAAACCCCATTATTCTGTAAAAAATGTTCAGTGCAGTACTCTAAAATCAAGCAGCCCTAGAGATTAGGAGAGGCCCCTCATAAATAGCTACTACAATACACAGCCTGTGTGTATTTTCCGTATTCAGAGATACCACAAAATTTACTCAAATTACTGCCAGAATGAAGCACGAGTTCATCTAGGTCATCTCCCTGCCCATCTACAGTATCCATGTCACTTGGTGATACTTGTCTAATTCGTTTTTAATTTAACTGATGAGGATTCAACGCTATCTTAAACCAGAGACAGGTTACCTAATGCTTCTACCACATTATCTCTGTTATTGTAACTCAAACTCACTATTTCCTGTCTTCTCTGCAACATTGTATTCCTTTCCTTTTTTTACTGCAAATTTGAAGCTGTACCATGCCTTCCCACAGTCTTTTTTCCTCCAGACTAAACAACTGCCCTTTCTTCCATCTTTCCAAACAGGTCATGTTTCAGACCTTTTGGCCTGTAACTTTACTGCAGTACTAATCACTCAAGGACATTATTCCCTGAAATGATGCAACTCAGATATACCAAGGTTAGGCAGGCTGCCCAGTGGAGGCAACAAACCATTAGGTTAAAACCATGCTCCTGCATTGCTGATTCCTCATCCTCAGCCTGCCAGTTTGTTTGTTTTAATCATCTGTTGGATGTCATCATAAACTTCTTGATCCTCTTCCCAATACATCTGAGCAGCACATAGCACAGCCAAGCCACACACACCTCCTACTGGGAATTCCCATGGTCCTTTGTAGAGACATCTTAAAGCATTCAGAGTTATAGCTGAAGCCCTTTGCTGTCTTGACAGGTGCCTGACCTCATATACTGTTTGTGCAAAACTGCTCAGCAGCACTCAGGTGGAAAGCCTGATCAAAGGACCTGGGTTTTTAATTATTTCTCCCTGGCATCTTTTCAGCTCTCCAGGGGAAGAGCTGAACCTCCCTGCTGTAGTTTGACAAGTTCAACAGCTTTTCCTGAAATCCTTGTTGTTTTCCATACTAGCACTGACATTTTCATTATGGATAGATGTCAGAGCTGACCACTGCTACAAGTGCTAGGTAGTTCTAGCTATTCATGCAAGGATTTCCAATGGGTTGAAGAGGGGTAAGAGAAATACAGAGATTTACGAGGATGGAACACAGGTAGTTGCTGCATTATAATCAAAGTAATGGGTTTGGTGATGATGCTGAATTTAGCCTTTTGGCTGCTCTAAAGGAACAAATTGTAGAAACTATCAAAAGTGTAAAAAGTGTAAAGTAGAACCAGAATGCAGACACGTAGGGGCTTTATGTTTCAAACACCACCTTTTGATTAATGCATTTTAGGCTGTCTGTATATACAGAAAATGGGAAAGCTACTCCCGACTGGAGTGGTGGATGACTTTGAGATCACTGTAAGAGTACATGGGTAGAAAGTATTTTCATCTCTGTTGCACAGGTGAGATCTCACTTGTGCATTTCCATGGTCCAGTACATATCTGCTATACAAAGCCTAATAAAACTGCTCCAATACAGTTGGTTTCTTTTCCTTACCACTCAGTTGCACTGGAACATTTTCTAGAGGGAAGCCAGATGAAAGGAAAGAAAACATGTTATTAAACATTAAAACAGTGTTTGCTTTCAGTGGCTGGAACAATTCTTTCCCAGGAGACCTTCCCACAAGATCTGTTCTCTCTTAGAATGCTCACTTACTCATTACTTTCACTTGCTTTGTCTTGGAATTTCTAAGCAAATGATTACTTTAAAGATTTTCAGAAAATTATTTTTCTTTTTCTAAAGCTGATGTTACTTGAACCCTCTGACTCAGTTTTCTGTTAGTCCAGATGCAGAACAAACTTGTTCTGCAAAATTCTAGTTATCCTGAAAGCAAATGAAGATGGTCCTATAGAGTGCTACACCACATTAAACGTACTAATTGTATTTTGTGAGGTTTCTGCACAGCAGAAAATACCCATGATTTTATGGGTGGTTCTGAATTTCTCCTAAAAGAGCAATAACCTATGTGTCTGAATTTTCCCAGAACAAAGAAAATTTATTGCAAAACTCTAGATGTCTTGCAGGCAAAGCTTGTCACAGCTTTCCTATGTGACAGCTCTGACAATCTTGCTTGAGAACAATTCTGTAGGTTTGGGATGCCCAAAGCTTCATCCTTCCCTTTGGAGGGAGGAATATGCTAATAAAATTGAAGCAATTTTGAAGAACTGTTTCATTCTCTGAAACTTTTGAAGCTTTCTGAAGATGTTTAAGGGCAAGACAGGATATGCTGGGAGTTGCTGGTGTTCTAAGCATGCTCTGATTCTCTTGGTTATGGCAAGAAGCGCTAAATTTAATGTTCATGTGGGGACTAGGTAGTGATGCTGAAGGACATTCCATTTGGGAAAAAAAGCAGAAGTCAGAAATAGATCAGGAATCAAGTAGAGTTGAAAACTAGTGCTGGAAACCGTTGAAATCTAATGCACATATTTATTTCTAAAATAATAATAGATAAAGAACTAATAGCAGTAATACTAACACATGGAAATATTTTGGAGTTAAGTTTTATTTTCACCATGTTGCTTGATGTTGTCTTACTTCTCACAGTCTGTAGGAAAAGGATCTTTGAGTATCTGAGAATCAACTCTTTCATCTTTACCTCTTGTGTAGAAAAAAGCAAGAAATATGGTTTATGGAGAACATGAGGACAAGGAAGTGAAACCTGTGTTAATAGCTGGCAGGCCTTGGAGGAACCATAAATACTATCTCTCTGCAGGAGTTGTCAGAAGCCTTCAACTTCTCCTAGGCATTTTCTGGCATGCAGCGAAGCCTACAGGGATAAAAGCTATGCAGATGCCTACATGCAGTGTAGGAGGACATGGTTCTAATTATACCTCTTCCCTGAATCTGTATGCAGGCTAGCAATCCTAGTATTAGCTGGTCTGTGTTTTCCCTCCTATCCTCTGCTAGGATGTAAAGCAAAATTCAAGAGAAGACAAAACAGTCTCTGTTCTGTGTGTCTGCCTGGAGTGAGGCATTATGAGTTCCAACCTTTTCTAAAAAGAAGAAAGTCCTTTAAATAAAGCTGTCTTGCATCCAGCAAGGAGGAGCTTTGATTCCCCAATGTGACCAGTTTCCTGGGAAATGTTAGTTAATGTTAATGTTAATGCCAGAATAGTAAGAAAAAGGAGGGGTACCTGTGCTTATTATCTGTAGTTCAGTATGCTGCAACAATACTTGGAGAACTTCTGGTTATCTACAGCCAAAAAGTGCTCCAAGAGATAAGTATCATTATTTGATGTTTCTGCCAACCTCTTCCACTTCTCAAAGGCAGTATGTAGAGGCTTGCATTAGTTGTGCTCTAACATGGGATTAGGGCTGTCATCCTGGAACGGAGTGCTCAAAAGTACTTAAGATTTGTCTAATTATACTTCAGATGTTTGACAGATGGAAGTGGTATTTATCTCTAAACTTTGCATTATGAAACTACCGTTTGGCAAATTAAAAGCCCTCCTTCTCTCATCAAACATTTACAGAGAAATTCAGGCAGTGTCAGGAGTAGCATTACTGTTAGTCATGGCAGTGAAAAATGGATTCTTAAAAGTCTGGAAAATAGAGACACAGAATTGGTGTTTAGCCCAGCACTAAAATCATAAGCTGAAATCTTAGGATTTTTGAAAGGTAAGCTGCATGGCAAGGTATTGCTATTCAACCAACTTAGATTATAGAATCATAGAAACAGAGGATCATAGAATGGCCTGGGTTGGAAGGAACCTTAAAGATCATCTTGTTCCAACATTTCTGGCATCACATTCCAACATTTCTGGAAAGGGAACCTTCCACTAGGCTGAATTATTCAGAAACCCATCCAGTCTGGTCTAGAGCACCTCAAGAGTTGTGAAGNACCCAGGTGTAGGACCTGGCACTTGGCTGTGTTGAACTTTGCACAGACCCACCTCTTGAGACTGTCCACATCCCTTTGGATGGAACACTTCCCTCCAGTGCAGNCAACCTGTTCCAGTTCCTCACCATGCTCACATTACAGAATTTCTTTCTAATACCTAATCTAAACCTACCCTCCTTCAGTTTAAAACCATTTCTCCTTGTCCTGTCACTACACTCCCTGGCAAAAAGTCCCTCTTCAGCTCTCTTGTGACCCCTCTGGTAGGGGTAGTTTGGTACTGGTAGGTGCTTTAAGGTCTCCCATGAGCCTTTGCTTCTCCAGGATGGATGACCCCAATGGTCTCAGCCTTTCCTCACAGGAGAGGTGCTCCAGCCCTCTGATCATCTTTGTGGCCTCCTCTGGACTTGCTCCGGCAAGTCAATGGCCTTCTTTATGCTGTGGACCCCAGAGCTGGATGCAGTGCTTCAGGTGGGTCTAACCAGAGCAGAGTAGAGGGAGAGAATCACCTGCCTCATCCTGCTGGCCACACTGCTCTGGATGCAGCCCAGGATACAATTGGCTTTCTGGGCTGCAAGTGCACGTGGTCAAGTCACATTGAAGTTTTTGTCCACAAACACCCCTGATCTTCCTCCCCAGGACTAATCTCAATCCATTCTCTACCCTGACTGTACTTCTGTTTGGGATTGTGCTGACCCAGGTGTAGGACCTGGCACTTGGCTGTGTTGAACTTTGCACAGACCCACCTCTTGAGACTGTCCACATCCCTTTGGATGGAACACTTCCCTCCAGTGCAGTGACCACACCACACAGCTCAGTGTCATCAGTGACCTTGCTGAGGGTGCCCTCCCTCCCAATGGCCAACGCACTGGCAAAGATGTTAAATAGTGTCCCAACACTGATCCTTGAGGGACAACACCAGTCTTCATTTATGTATTGAGCCATTGACTGCAACTCTTTGAGTGTTACCATCCAGGCAATTTTTTAACCACCAAGTGGCCCATCCATCAGATCCATGTCTCTCCAGTTTAGAGATAGGGATGTTGTGCCAGACAATGTCAAAGTAGTAGTTTGCACAAGTCCAGGTAGAGGATGTCTGTTACCCTGCCCTCGTCCACCACTGTTGCAAACCCCTCATAGAAGGTGACAAAATTTGTCAGGCACAATTTGCCCTTACTGAAGCTATGCTGGTTGTCAACAATCACCTCTTTGTTTTCCATGTGCCTTAGCACAGTTTTCAGGAGAAAATTTCTCCTCTGTGATCTTACCAAGCACTGAGATGAGGCTGACAGTCCTGTAGTTCCCTGGATGTTCCTTGTTTCCATTTTTAAAAATAGCACAATATCCAATCAGTGGGTGTTTGACTGGACTGCCATGACTTCTCAAATATGATGGTTAATGGCTTAGTAACTTCCTCAGGACTCATGGATGTATGTCATCATGGACTTGTGCACCTTCATGTTCCTTAGATGTTCATGAACCCAGTCATGTCCTACAGCGGGCAGTTCTTCATTCTCCTGATACTTGCTTGGGGATGGCAGTCATGATTTTGAATATGTGGTTTTCTTCCAGGCAGAATATCGTAAGTATAGACTCCATCTAGAAACATTACATGAGAAGATAGAAAGCATTTCTGAGACATCATCCCAAAAGCAAAGGCACAGTTCAACACAGAACAACATTAAATATAGACCCCTGACTGTTTTTTATCTTCAGTGATTGATACAGCCAGGCTGGTACAGCACTCCACAATTCTGTTCAGGAAAAGTTAGATCTCAGAAATAATTCACATTGATATTTCTTCAATGTGCTTAACAGAACTGTGGAACTATTGAAAGCCTACAAAAATCCCATGTGTGTGTGTCAAAGAGTAGCTCAACCCATAAAATATCCTGCTGAAGCAAATGAGACAAAATTATGTGATACTGTAACATTCTCACTTTTGGCATAAACACCTCCCATTTTTATGGGAAGGCTTCCTTATTTTATAAGGGCATCAATGGATATGGATTGTATAAACTTGGAGGCAGTAGAAAGACCAGGATCTTCAAATCTCAAAACATCAGCCAGGGATTTCAAGAAAACTTGCGATCCTATGTTAAAAGCCTGAACTCCACCTTCCCTAACGAGATGGGGAAATAAATTATATTCCTGCACTGAATTAATCCCTTCAAAGTCAGTCATGATTAGACCAAAACCAGCTGAGATATTTCAGTGGATCCCACAGCTGTAACCACTCCTTCCCTTCTCTCTCTGGTCTTCTTGGGAAAATCTACTTAAGTTCCCCCACATTTATCAGATTGGGTTTTGGGTTTGTTTCTGTTTTTGAAGGCTACTGTATAATACTTATCCTCAAAAGCTAAATCAATCCTGAGACAGAACAATAGTGTAATTTTACACTGAAAGCTTAAATTGAAATATTATCCCCTAGTGAAAGCCCAGTTTAAAGCATAAACCACTAGCTGGCTGTGCCCAAAAGGGCGCATCACATTTTCTCTCATTCACAACTTTTAGACTGTTGACAGTACCTCAATCCGCAAGTAGGGCAGCCACAGCTTTGAACAAAAGACCAAGAAAAGGATAATTTTCTTCAACACTAAGTAAATTTGACACAATTAAGAGAATTCTTGTGTTTGTGGACAAGAAATTTTTTGCTTCCAGATGCCAAAGCTAAATGATGAGGCATCGTACTAACTGCAAAAGTAAAAAGCTACTCACTATTACTTGCAGCCTAGCTTTGGTACCAGAACTAAGTTGTTGTATCTTCTACATCATATTCCCTCATTCTGCTTTTCATATTACGTCCTTTTCAATATTCTTCAATTCAAAATATATCATCTTCAGAGACTATCAGTAGGATTGGCTATTTTAAGTAGCATTGCTTCACTGTACATGGACTGAGATTCTGAATATCTGAAGTGTGGCTGCTTTGCTGACATTCAAGTAAGGGTCAAGAAAGTGACGGATGCCCTATTTACATACTAGGTAATGACTCAGGGCCAGTGTCAGGGACCCCACCAACCTTATGCAAAAATGCTTTTGGAGATCCCCCTTGTTCTACCCCAGTTCTTGGTTGTGTACAACCACACTGCTCCCAGGTCCTAGAGAAGCTACATACCCCTAATACTGTCTTTTCTCAAAGGATACTTTTTCCCCTTTCCCAGGGAAACCACTGGAAGTTTTACCATCTTTCCCCATCGTCACTTTCTAACTACCTGTAGA